>DWGR01001993.1:0-14612 GCA_018247715.1 Heliconius burneyi
GAAGGGTACTAAGTGGACTCAAAAAACTGAATTACCGTATTTTCTAATAGCTATTTCTAAGTAAATTCTATGGGACGGCACAATATGTGGCTTATGGTTATATAAAAGGTCGTTGGCCCCATTCCAAGGTGTGAATGGACATACATACAGAAACGACACCTGTATTCAATTGTAATAGAGAATATGTTTGTGTGGCAATCTCTTTTAATTTATTCGTCTACTAAGTATAAGTAACACTTAATTTTACAACTGTTGTAAAATGGATTTTACCAAAATATCATTTTCTAAAGGAAGCTGTTTTATTATGATATTTAGGTGGTGGCGCTTGTGACCTTTTTAATTTGTGTTAAGCTATTAAATTTTATTATAGCTTAACGATGTTTCCCACACATATAGCAGGATAGATAGAACAAACCTGGGGACGTAATGTTAAGATTAACTAACTTCCGTTCCCCTCTTTTCAACTTATTATCTTAACATGCAATGCAATTTGGTGGAAAATGGGAAACTGTGAGTTTTAACATTAGGTTCCCTCTGTCTACCCTACACACACACACACAAACACAAACTATGCCACGATATTCTTTAATAAAAACCGTAAGCCGTTATAATACTACACGTATCTACATACATTATATATGTATGTGTAATTATTAATAGAAAAAAACATATAAATGCTCGCCGATCTCACCGCCATCGTTATGCATAACGGCGGATCTACATGGGCACGCGTCAGTTGCTGCTAATAGGCACTGATATGTCTGTTAGTGACTAAAAAAATAAAGAACCGGTGAAATGCGAGTGGGTATCGACCAGCGGGGGTACCGAACATAAAAAAATATCAAAAATCCGGTCAAGTAAGAGTGGGTCTCCCTCGAGGATTCCGTACTGATTCATGATTGTGGGTCAACGGGACGTTAACTTATGAAAGTGGACAATCTTAAATTTTGTATTAAATTACAATTAAATACACTACTAATTAATATTTCTAACTTCATAGAAACCGGAGCAAAAATTATGGATAAACGCTACGAGCTGTGCTACATTTATGATCAGACCATACCTCTATGTATTTGATATTAATTTCAGTTTTATATTTCCACGTAATCTTGAGATAAATGGTGACAGACGGACAGATACATGAACAGACAGGTAACAAAATGATAAAATAAGGGATCCGTTCTGTTTCTTTTGAGGTACGAAACCGTGGCAAAAACGTGGCATTGAGTTCCACTACTCAACAATGCCTCAAAAAATTCAGCGTAAAGTGGGTAACCGAATATCTTAACACTACGTCCCCTCTGCCTACCCTGCTATACGCGGGATACAGCGTGAAACTAAAAAACAAAATATAATTTGCCACTATTTAATATAGCATCCATTCCCCAGTGTCACCCACGCGCACAACAAACGGCGGCAGCGTACACGCTTCTCCAGCTCGGGAGCTGTCACGCGACACTCCCGACTACCAATATGGGAGGTTCGACGCCAGCGCGTTGCACATCGCACACGCTCTCAAACAGACAGAACTGCAGAAAGCTTATCACAGACCTAGGGAGAAGCCCATTGATTGTTATTTGGTAAGTTTTGTTTAGTTATTTTTTTGTTTGGGTATTAAACGGAACATTAGTTTTAATAGATTGGTGTATATATATTTTTAATCTTTTCGTTGTATTTGTATCCTTCATACCTGCTTATTTATTAGCTTAAGAGGTCGCGCGTACAGTCAGATTGAAATGTGTTGAATGAACTTGGTCTGCCTACTTTCGGTGGTTGTATCTTCGAGCTATAGAGCTTAGAAGAGGCTTCATTGCTTATTCAAAGTAGGAATGACGTCTCTAGATCCACAAATGTGAATGTGTATTATTGATTGATCCATAAAATGTGAAACTTATATTTTTTTTCGAACATGAGGTTAATACTGTTAGCCGTATTACTTTTAGCGACACTGGTTGGGTAGGGAAGAGGGTACTCTGTCCCTGAAGAAATGCAAGCACTAAGTGGCTGCGTGTGAGGAAGTCGACGACTGTAAGGGCGAACCTCGGCTTGCGTTAATATATTAATAATTAAAGAAAAATAAAAATTCAATTCCTGAGATTAGCTCATTTAACCAAACAAACTAAACAAAAATCTCGTGTATAATATCTATCAAATCTAATAGTACGTAATAATAAATAACTTTTTAGTTAGCGCTAAGTAATGTTCAACATTTTATCACAACTTTCATCGTCATCGTCGATGTGACACCAGCATGAGATGTTCCACGCGAATCTTCTGGGAAAGTGGCGGCCTACAGCTGTGGAAGGAAGCAGAACAACTTGTAGAAATTATCTTTTAGATTTAACAATTAAATATATTTGAGGCCTCTTGAGGCCGCCGTAGCGCAAATGTACAAAGGTGTGCCTGTAGCGTCAAGGGTAAAGGTTTGACCTCAACTCGACGTAATGAATTATTATTTATTTAATATTATCATTTCTTCGCTTTGGCACCAAGGCAAAAGCTGTGCGCTCGGCGCCCACCACTTAACATGCAATACGTGGATAAGTTCGGTGGAAAGTGGGGAACAGGGTGTACTAGGTTCCTCTGCCTACCTTGCTTGACCTCATACATATGTACGAAAGAAAATTATATTCCTTTTTTCATATTTTTTTAACAAATCGATAAAGATTGATGTTTACAATAAATATTTAAATGGAAACGTTAAATATACATAACAGCACATATTGCAGTATCGAATGATCGCATTCTTGACTCTTAGTGTATAACCGATCGCGTGCGCACGAAGAATGCGTAGCGGTGGTCCAAGTTAATTTTGAATTTCTATGTATTGTTAGGTCGTTCGGCGTGATTAAGAGTTCCAGAGAATCCAGGTTCTGAATGTTATTTCGTTGATAATTATTAAAAAGTATTTTAAAGTTAAAATTAAATTTGATGATTTAGTTTATTTATCTCGTTCTTGTATTTAATCGGCTAATTATCCAAAATTTCATTAAATACGTTTAAATTCATGTTATACGTATACAGGACGGATTTGAACGCACCACTTTAAATGAAACCACAGTTTTAACTACTCTATAAAAGCCTAATATAATTCAGAAAAAAAAATAATTCCCAAAAATGAAAAAGTTTTTTTTTCAAACAAAATAAATAATAAAATAATCGTTTTAAAAAAAAAACACCATTTGTAAAGTGTAATATTATCACCCACACACTTACCTGTCAAAACGGCAACGTCGCACACGCTTCATTCAAGTATTTTTGTAGTAGTATGTGTATGTGTGCGTGACACGAAATACAGGTATGGAAAAAAATCGTCAAATGAAAAAAAATCCTACGTCCAAACTGTTGAGGCATCTTGATAAATTTTTTTAGCTCCGGGTTTGAAATATTTTACCCTATGTGCAGTTTCAGTAAAAGAAGCGCTGCCTCTTCCACCCTGTATAATCCTAATAGAAAAAGTAATTGTTTTTCAGATGTGCATACAAATATTTAGAAACTATACAGTTCACTTCACTATCTCTTCTATATTATATAATGAAACAGTAAAAATATTATGTCTGTACATTTAATATTTTTGACTGAAATGGCTGGAGGAATACTTAAAAAGAATAATAGAAAGCAAAAATATATTTTTTTAATTTCTTGTCTGTCTGTATGTATGGTCACGCTAATCTTCGAAAGTACTGAACCGATTTACTTCAAACTTTCACCAATTGCTTTGTTTTAACTCAACTTAACATCGTATGTTAAGTTTGTTTCATTAAAATTTGTTCATAAAAAAAATTGGCAGCAGTTCAAGCGGGCGAAGCCTAGTAGTATCTTAGTATATCCCTGTTTATAGGTACTAAGACGCTTTATACCTCGCATATAAGTTAAGCAAGAAAAACCTAGTGTTCAACCCTACTCGTATTGACACTATTCATTTTCTACTCAAATTAAAGAATGATTAAATGATGTTGGATGACGCGACTTAACCTCACATTGTCTTACATGTAGGAGGAAATGAAAAAAAAATCCCCCAAGTGGATCGTACCCACAAATATCGTGCTTACAATCAGATACTATACTAATGCGCCTTGATGGTCCTATAGCATTTTATAAATAAGTACTATAATATGGTCTTAATCTTTTAAATCGTAAATAAAACAATGCTAAATATCAAAAATCGCTTCCGCTTATAACATAAACAACTTAACGATCGGACGTCTCTAAGTATAGCGAGAAATCGACAAAGCTTCTGCAGGACGATCCGCAACAGATAAAATAACATTCTTCACTAATAAATTCTATCAATTTTAACTGACAAACATAGATATAAAAGGAAGAAATGCATTATAACAAATGGATAAGCTGGTGGTGGTAAATTTTTTTTTTATGGTAAAAGCATGGCACCGCCGCCCACGACACCAGAGGAGCTACTGGTGCGTTGCCATCTTTTGGGGTGGCTGGGCCCCGGAGCCCGGCATTACCTAATGCGAAACGCAGTGGCATAAAGCCACTACTTCACGCCGGTTTTAAATGCCGGGGGTGGTAATGATCCGGGCGAGTCTGCCCATGCGTGTCGCCATTGCTGGCGGCGTGACTCTCCCACAAGTACTTTACTCGCCTCTTACGACACCACCAGTACCAGGGTGATCCTATTCTAAGCCGGGAACACACGGCTAAATTCGAATCGGACTCCGCATTAAAGGTACCCATTTAAGGGTATCATTATCTATAAAAATCGCGCTTATTGTTTGGGCCCCTTAAATTTTAGTTTTATTCAGATTTTTTTATAGCGGCGACAGATATACATCATCTGTGAAAATTTCAACTGTCAAACTATCATGGCTTATGACAGTCAGACAGCGGGTTCTTAGTATAAAGAAATAAAAAAGCGATTTAATGTTATACATCTATAACTTATTATTATTTTATTATTATTATCAGCTTCACGCTGTATCCCGCGAACATCAAGGTAGGCAGAGGGAACCTCGTGTTAAGACACCTATATGACTTATTGTTCTCAGCAAATATACTAAAATACTTTAAACATGTTATCATGTAGCAATATTTTCTAACCACGAAAAATTTGTTACAATAAAATCCATACAGACTTTAAGGCAGTGTAATGATAACTTAACTGAAACCAAGTTCTGAACAGTATGTCTCATGTTATTTTTTATAAAAGATAAAAAAAACAACCAGAACATTTTTTTTTAATAAAACAACATTCTAGAAATTTCTTATAAATATAAACTTATGTTTTTGATCATTGGGTCCTTCGAGCTGACTCACGCGTAACTTTACCTTGAAACCAAATAGAGGCAGTGTTGAGCCATTTCGCTTTATGTATGAGAACGTGGTAGGATCGGCTTTTTTGGTTAAATTCAGTTGACAGCGAACGGTAGCCATAAACGGAGTGTCTCAGAAAACGAAACACCGGTCTTATTATTTTAGGCTAACCTATATATAGCACATTTATTATACATAAAAGATTTTATCCTGTCGTTTTTACACACACGACAGGTTCTGTGTTTGATTCCCAGTCAAGGAAAATAAAATATTTTAATTTCTTCACCCTGGTAAGCAGGTAAAGCGCGGCGTTGATTTCCGCCACTCAACTCAACTGGCCAAAAGTGGGGAACGGAGTACCTTAACACCATGTTCCCTCTGCTTACCCTGACAAGTGCTGAATACGATCTGAAGCTGTAAATTATTATGAAATACTATAATTAAACAACTTAACTTCGCGTCACGCTGTTTCCCTAGCGAGGTAGTCAGAGAGAAGGGAGCGCCAAACGCTACGGTCTCTGCATACCTCTTTCGCCTCGTCCACCGTCATCAACCTCTTCATACATGCCCTCCGGAGGGCAAGTAAATAATATATCATTAGTAATAATGATAGTAAAGAATATTAGTAATCTGTTTTTTTTTACATGTTCATTATACTCGTAATGCCTATTCCTTCGATTGTTTTACTGTTAGTGTCTTACAGTTATACTATATCAAGTAACTGTATATTCTAAGTGTTTACTTTAGTTTTATATTTTAACACCAAATAGGTTTTTATCTTGTTCTCGTACCAAAGAAATGAAACAATTAATTTTCTGGCGTGGGAATCGAACCCAAAATCGTCGCGTCTGTAGTGAAATGGTGTGCTATTGCGCCATAATCCCTATTTTAGTTTTAGTTATAAATAAATAAAAAAAACAGCTTCGCACTGTATCCCGCACGCAGCAGGGTAGGTCGAGGGAACCTCGTGTTAAGACATTCTATTCCCCACTCTCTGCCAAATTCTGGAGATCATCGAAAATAGTTATCTACCCTCAATGTGTAAAAATATATCAAAAATAACTAGAACCTCTTTCAACTTTAAAACTCTAAGGTCGTTTCGGTGACATGTCTCGATCTGATGTATTGAATAATGCATGCGCACGAGTGGAGATTTGTAACGAGGTTGATACATCCTTGCTTAGTGAAAACCGGACGGACGTCTACTTATGCTTGCCGTGTATATATATTGCAAATAATATTAACACTCTTTCTGGGAATGCGTGAAAGTATTAATTTCGAAAAATTTTCTATTAATTGTTAATATATAACTAAATACAATAAATAGCTTCACGCAGTATCCCGCAAACATTCGGGTAGGTAGAGGGTACCTAGTGTTAAAACACTGCGCTCTCAGCTTTCCGCCGAATTCTGAAGACGTTACCTCTGCAATAGAGCGAAGAAATGAAAATATTATATATTTCATACCCTGGATAAGGGATCGAACCCACAACCTGTCGCAATTACAGTTACACTTTTGTGTCCCCCGTACCACGACTGGTCTCATTAAATTAAAGTAAATAATATTCAAATGATTATTTGATTTAAGACTATAGTAGCGCAGTGGGATAGTGTCCGGCTGTTAACATTGGTTATTGGTTTGATCTGTCGTGGGGATAGATTAATGAATATATTTATATTTAAGACAGAGCGCGGCCGCAAATTATCGGCCACTTAACGCACAATATCTCAAATTCCGGCGTTAAGTTAAGAACGCAATGTCTACACTACTTCACTAGGTTCTAATAAAACATGATTTCTACCCTCAATGATTTGATTTCTACGCTCTATCCCTTTGCGAGATAGAGCGTGATACAAAAATAATAATCATTATTATAATATTTGCATTATTATATAATTATATAATATTTGCATTATTATGCAAAAACAGCAATAAAATTATAGAAGTTCTGTAATAGTCTCTAAAGTAATTTTAGATTATAGACGTACCTACCCGTAGAGTATAAAAACGTGCGAAGCATATTAATTGTATAGTACGAAGTATTCTTAGATATATGCTTTACGTAATTGCGGGCATTTTTTTAGACGAGTTAAAGAAAATCTAATGATATTGTTTTTATTTATTTATTTATATTTATAAATTAGAGAAAAATAAAAAGAAGAAAAATTTATTGAATTTTATCTTAAAGAAGTTTTTAGATACCAACACCGTTCTTTCTTTAACCAGATTGATTACACATCTATATGTATTGTAAAAATAAATATGATACTCCAAATAGGACTTAAACCCACAGACGTTGCGTCGTGTCTGTCACTTTTTGACTACACTACAACGGCGTCTTAATTGTCTACATATATATATATATACATATCTATTATCTACATCGTAGAGGCCGTCGTGGCGCAGCGGCACAAGGGTGACTGTAATGCGACGGTTGTGGGTTCGATCCCCACTCGAAAAAGTAAAATATTTATTTACGTTTCTATTTCCATTTCTTCGCTCTGTGTGGCTAAGCGCCGCGTTGAGTTATGCCACTCAACACGCAATGCCTCCAGAATTCGGCAGAAAGTGGAGAACCGAGTGTCTTAATACTAGGTTCCCTCTGCCTTCCCCGCTGTGTGCGGGATACAGCGTGAAGCTGATTTAGATTTTTTTTATTATCTACAAATATCTCATAAAAGTGTTATTTAAAAGCTTTGCAAAATAAGAAATCGATACTTATAACACCTGCATCACATTTGAATTTATAACTTGCGCAACCAAAGAGATGCGGGTGGCATTACCTTGGTGACAACAAAGGAAAACCTTCTTAATCTTGTTATTGATTAATTTAATACGAAGCGTTACTGTTCGATTGTTCTTCCATATCTTTCCAAAAACCAGTCATCGTGGCGCAGTGTGACAGCGTTTGTCTGTTAAAGCTACGTAAATCGGTTGTCGATTCAATTCTCATTCACGGGATTCATTATCCAGTTATTTTTATATCCCACTTCTCGTACTTAAGCGCATAACGTTACATCACTCAACACGCAATATCCCAAAAATTACACGGAAAATGAGAAAGCTTCCATTTCCTTATCCTACGTCAAAACCTCACGATGGTAAAACGGAAAAAAAAAGTAAAAACTGATTTTTTACATTTCTAAAAGACTTTTACAAATGAAGGCTGCCCTCAATGACCCTCTTTACGAGTGTACCAGGCAGACAGTCAACCGCGTAGAATGGCGTCGGACTGTTGGCGCACCACCAATCTTTAAAAAGGAATTCACGACCGCTCTGTCACGAGCGAAACGACAAAGAAGAAGAAGAAAAGATTTTTTATAGCAGCACTATAATACTAATAATTATTTATATTTTTTATTTAACTAATTTATTTACAAAGCGTACCGCGTGTAGGCGCAAGGCCGGACTTATTTCATTCACAACCTGATATACTTGTATCGGATTATGTCGGTGACATTCATGCCTTTTAAAAAAATCATAATATTGTATGAGACTTAGATGTTGTAGCTTTATTTAGAAAATATCTTTATATGAAGACTACGGAGTCTTAAAAGTAAAATAATTTGTAGAATTTATGTTTTAACTTTCTATTTATTTATTTTTTATTTAAATTCAACAGAAAGTAGGGAACGGAGTGTTTTAACACTACCCTGCTGTGTGCGAGATACAGCATGAGGCTGATTTGATTTAATTAAATTTTTCATGTTTAATTTAAACATTTAGAAATAAGATTAAAACATTGGTTCATTATTAAAAAATATATAACTGATCACTGTATAATTAAAGTGTTTGGTCTTTACGCAATAATTAAATTTGGCGGAGGGGCACAAAACTGCCAGACACCTCGTTCTTACTTTAGAGACATTTTGAATGCGTGATAGCGCCAGCGGTTAAATACCGCGCGTGTCTCGAAAAGTCGAACGGAGAGAAGAAAGGAAAAATTGGGGAACAGAGTGTCCTAATACTAGATTCCCTTTGTCTACTTTTCGTAAATCTACTAAATCGTGGTATAGTGGGACAACGCTTGACTTTAAGCTCGATAATTATGGGCTTGATCCCAAATCAGGGCAGTAAGTCACAATAAAAAAGACATACAAATTTCTTTAAAGATTCTTTAAATGTACACGCCATTTTTAGAGTCAAAAAACCAATCATATACTATCATTAGGAGAACCATGTGAAATTGCTATATTTACATAGGCATCTATATAACAACAGTTTGTTTAGAAATACAAATAGGACTGTCATCCCTTGCAACAGTAACGAGGCCGCTGTGGTACCGCGGAAGGTAAAAAAAAATACTTTCATAATAGTAATTGGTTCAATTTTAAAATATTATACACAAGTATTGTAGACGGTTTAGTACAGCTAGCATAAAAAAAAATCCTGGTTATTTTATTAAACCTTGGCTTTTTGAGGCCGCTGTGGTGGTGTAGATTCTACCCGAGAAATGAATCTGAATTTCGCTACCGAATGCGGAAATACGATAGAAAGTTGGGAACAGAGTGACTTAACACTGAGTACCCTTTGCGTGCCATATGCGGGCTATAGAGTGATGCAAAAAAAAAATTGAGTACCAGGTTCATGAGATCCTTCATGTGGCAAGGTACCACACCACTCGCGCCAGCACACCAGAATGTATAAATGAGAATAATAAAAATTTAATTTCATTAATTGAGAATCGAACTCAGAACCGGTCGCGTTTATGAATACGCTTGTGCTTCTGCGCAACGACTGGCCTCGAGTATACCTTTTATTATATTCTAAGTACACAGTACAGTTAGGCGTAAACAATAATTAAAAAACTTTCATTTTTTCTAAATTTTAAAGTGTTATACAAACCTATTTCCCAAAACTGCACTTTATTTTAATCGTGAATACCATTTTCTTCCACTTCAGAGTTAACCTACTGACATGACAAAAGGTCTCATTCTCACGAGAAATTACAGTAAAATACACACAAAATATATTAAAAGTCATTATTGCGAGGCCTTTAAAAGTTTTTTTTACTTAATTTCTCCCACATAGAGCTTATTGACTCATATAGAACCTAACCTATACTAGGAGTCGAGACACTCCGTTCTTAGTATTTCTTGTCCCGGTCGAGCATTAAAATCACAAACGTGTTGTTTACAGGAAGATATTGTTCCATTTACACAATAGATGGATTTAAAGATTTCCATAAATTTCCATTATCCCATATTTAAGAGACAAGACGACGTTCAAAAAAACTATATATCGGGGCTTAAACACGTGCCTCATAGGAAACCGTCCAAGCGCTTTGACCACTAGTGTTCCCAGAGGTGGAGGTTCAAATTCCGTTACATTTAGAACAATTGTATACGTTTTCTTACAAATAAATTTACATATTTATTTACTTCAAAGCTTCATGATGTCATTTTGTGCCTTATCGTCCTTTGTAACTGTGTCTAGGACTAAGTTACAACTTAAGTAATATTAAAGAATGTACCTATAGTACGGTCAACAAGTCGTGACCTCCTTGAAATGTTTAACATTGTTAACTTAAGAAGGATTCAAAAGTAAGAAATATTCTAAAATTAAAGCCTGCAGTTAGCTTCAGGGCGGCCACGACTTGTTGACCGTACTGTAACTCTATTTGCTTATGTAAGGAGAGCTGCTTTGTCTTCTTTGAAGTATGGTATGGTAAGTTATAATATATTGTGATAGGTATTCAAATGTAACAATTCGTATATTATATGGGCTATTAAGCGGTACATAATATGACAAAAAATATGTTATAATATTTTTTTTAGCTTCACGCTGTATACACAAAGGAGTGTCAGGCAGAGGGATCTTGCTGAGTGTTAAGACACTACCATTAAGACATTTCCGTTCCCCACTTTCCGCCGAATGCTCGAGGCACGGTCGGTTTAGTGGTGGAACTTGCTGCCGCGTAACTCAACGCCGCCCTTTTGCCTCGCGACCAGAGCGAAGACATTAAATTATTAAATATTTAATTCCTCTGAGTGGAAAACGAAACGAAAACGAGGGAACGGCGTGTCTTAAAATTACGTTCCCTCTGCCTACCCTGCTGTCTGCGGGATACAGTGTGAAGCTGTTTTTATTTATTTTATTTTTAAAATAAATATATGTACTAAGTATATTGCAAAACTAAACGTTAAATGCTTAATTATACAGTATGCATTTACTACGGTGTTGTGAATAGGTTTGCTTTTACTAGTATTTACTTTGAATTTAAATAGACATCCTTACAACTTTGTTTTGACGAGAGCTAGCGAAGTAAATAAGTTGTAAAAGTCATACTTCGACGTTATCAATCAATACATTGCAATTTCTCAGTGACAAAAAACATTCTTCTCTTCCCACGCGAAGCGAGTAAATTACCTCAAGGAAAAATCGAACGCACAACCGTCGCGTTAACATTCAGAAGCTGATCCACTGAGCCACGGCGGCCTCACGAGCTTATTATATGTAGTAAAATTTTCAAAACATTGTATTAACAAGTGATTGCATTCGACTCCATCCGTGAGAATGGCGGTCGGTTTACCGTTTACCTTCACAGTGTACAAAGGCGAACATAAATCATACTACGAAGCAAAAACCCCACCCAACGAACTCCACTCAACTGTAATTTCTTGAGAACTTTAATTTTTAATAAGATTTTTTTTAAGTTTACGAAATAATAATTAGCTTTGATGTTATATTCAAGTTTTATGAGACATTTTGATACTTTTTAACTGACTTCTGTAAGATTAGGCCGTTGTGGCGCAGCGGGACAAGGGTGTCATTGTAACGCGACGGCTGTTGATTCGATTCCTACTCGAGGAAGCGAAATATTCATTTACGTTATATTTCCATTTTCTCGCTCTGGTGTCGAGCTAAGCGTAGCGTTGAGTTCTGCCACTCAACATACAATGCCTGCAAAATTCGGCAGAAAGTGAGGTACGGAGTGTCTTAACACTAGGTTCCCTCTGCCTATCCTGCTGTGTGCGGGATACAGCGTGAAGTTAATTTGATTTTTTTTAATTTGACTTCTGTAAGATAAGGGGGTTATCAATTCGATTGTTTTTTTTTATGTGTGTTACCTCATAACTTTTCACTGGATGGACCGATTTTGATTGTTTTTTGTAGTAGGTAATGAAAAATATAATATTTTTATTTTTTGCTGCGGTAGACAAAGCATGCTGCATGACAATGAGTTCCGCTATTCAATACAGCATGTGAAGAAAAAATACGTAGAGCTAAAAAAAATAAAATAATTGAAAATGGATGTAAAAATTTATGAATATGTTATAGATACTTATAAAAAAATATAAACACTTAAATTTCCTTCTAGGTTGTAATTTTCGTGTATTATCAAATCAAACAATAAAATAAAAATATGCGTGACAAGGTTGGTAATAGGATGCAATGATGCTATGGGATGTGCATATTATTTTTTTCCTTTGATATAGCTTAGCTTGATTCGAAATTAAAATATTTAAACAATCATTTAAAACTTGCCCCAAACAAAGAAAAATATTGAGTAACAAAAATCACTTATAGTTTACAAAATTCAATAGAACTAAACAATCGAACCTTGACCTATCGAATGCGATAAAGGCGCTACAAACGCAACTACCCACCATATTAGACCTTTAACCGAGTGTTTTTTGTTCAAAAAATCTAATTTAAATCAGCTTCACGCTATATCCCTCATGCAGCAGGGTAGGCAGAGGGAACCGAGTGTTAAGACACTCAATTCCTTCCTGACTTTCAGCCAAATGTTTCGAGGCAATGCGTATTAAGTAACGGAAGACAACGCCGGGCTATTGCCTCGGTTCCAAAGCTAAGAAATGACAATACTAATAATAACGATTCATTTACGAATGGGGATCGAACCCACAACCGTTTTTACAGTCACGCACTGTAACCTCTGCGCCACGACGATCTTAAAATTGTAAATTGCCTTACCCATACCGACCTGCCTACGCAGTTCCCACACAACGCGATGTATTATCATAACGTTGGTCCACACGCGCGAAATGTTACCTTTACTAGATTTTTTCTCACCGATAGTAAGATCCTTTCAACTGTCTTTATCAGTTCAGCTATAGTTTTGCTCTTTTAAAATTCATTAAGCACTAACGACTTCCCGTTTGTTTCGTTTAATGTTATTTATTGTATATATCTATTCAACTATCAAACGTTAGTACATTTGTTGAGATCTATATATGGTTCTTTAATCTTTTATACTTTTTATACTTCAATACGTTTTAATATTTTTATAAATGTTGTATGTTTTTTTCGATTATTTTTAAACATGGATGTTTCTTCAGTTGCACGCTGTATCCCGCACATAGCAAGGCATACAGAGCGAACTTGGCGTTAAAACACTCAGTTTTCATTAAGATACATTTGTTCCCCAAATTACTGTGGAATAAATCAAAAGTAGCTTTACCGTTGTTAAAAAGACTAGCAGTTACAAAAATATAAAAGAACTGATTATTTCAAACATATTTATTGAGGCAATTTGCATATTTTAAATATTTAATTAAAATAACCCAGGTTATTCTCTTACAGTCTGGTCTAACAATGACTGACGTATAGATGACGTATAGCTTTATTAACTCGAACACACTGTCTACTGTACTTGTAAATCTTATAATCCCGTGATTAGAAGAAGATTAGTAGATTTCCAATACGAGAACGATATAATTTGCTTGATTTTTTAAAGATTATAAAATAAAAGGGCAGACTTAAATTTAAAAGTCTATAATGTTTTTTTTTTATTATTTTAGAGTAGTTCTAATGGATCTGTGGCTTGCGATTAAGATTTCTGTGGGTATGAAGCAGCTTACCTACAGCTTAATAAAATTAATCTACAACTAATTCAAAAAATTGTATATTTATAAATTTAGCAGTGCAATTCATAAATATTTAAAATATTCAATAATTTATTTTTTTACATCGCTTGCTCTGTTACCATAAAATAAGTACAAAAAGGCTAATTGTTCAATAATTACTATGAACATGTAATATAAGGTATCTTATTTAACAAATGGTTTTTCGTCACAGAAAAGTTAAAATTCGGCGTAAAGTGGAGAACGGAAGTGGTTTAATGGGAACAGAGTGTCTTAACACTAGCTACCCAGTTTCCCTCTGCATACTCCGCAATGTGCGTGATATAGCGTGAAGCTAAAAAAAGTAAATACAATAATCTTTTATGACTTCACAAAAAGCTGTTTAAAAACAGATAAAGATTCTATTATAAAATAAAAATGGTCAAAGGCATATAAAAAAAACATAGTAGCTTGATATTTAAATGTTCTACTTAACAACGTTGTAGGTTGGTATAATAAAATAAAATCCA
>DWGR01001994.1:0-14609 GCA_018247715.1 Heliconius burneyi
GCAGTAGCACCACTGGTATCGGTAGAATACCGGCGAGGATCATGGCCACAGCGATACCTAGTACCCAGTTGGGATAGGGTGTTTTTTCTACACGACCCTAAAGAGTAATTGAATGGATAAATACTTGAATATAGTATAATATAAAAGTTTAGTATTTTTCATTTACAAGCATTTCTAGTAATCTGTGGACAAGCAAAGTAAACATAACATTTTGTTTGTTGAAACTGTTGAAAGACACTTTGCTTCGAATTTCTATTTTAGATTAGAGACATAATTAACGAGAACTCAACGTCAGTAAAAGGGGAGAGCAAAACAATCCAATTCGGGCCCACATTCCAGTATTCGAGCCCACAACCATCACGCTTATGGTTAAATTCTGCCAAAAGAAAAAGTTATAAGCATACATATGAAAAAAAATATTGAAAATACAAACCTCTTCAGCATTCCAAGCGCCATAGGTAGGTGGGTTTAACAACATGAAGATAAGAGAGGACAGCAGAATGCAGGACACAATGAAGGGTCCGACGTACCGCCACGTAACCTGCCAGTACCAGCCCGGGCGGTAGCCGGTCATCTCGTAGATGTCGTTGGTGAATCTGATTACATTGAAAATAATAAATAACCAGATACCTAATATAAAATTTTACCATTACTAACTGATTGAACTTAGAAATCCGTAGAAAATTTTTTTGAAGAATGCGGGCTAGAACTAAAACAGGATCACTCAAAACTACTAACGGAATGAGGAAAACGAATTGTTTTCAAATTTTACGTTTTAGAACTAAGGGCAAACAAAATTGTGGGAGATTACTAGAATTATATGACAATCTGCTGTAATTAACTAGCTGATAGATGATAGATAGTAGAAATCTGGCTTTTTGTCTCGTTGATTCCTTAGAGAGTTCCACGACTTTTCCGATTTACAGTCAAAAATCGCACGGACTTTGCTTTATAGACTCAGGATATTCATGTAAATAGACTCAGAATACTCCTGTATTCCGACTGTAATACCGTATTAAATATAAACACGCACACTTTCAATATTTGCCATAAAAATCGGATAAATAAAATAAATGTTTTTATAATCTCTCTCCTCAATAAATTCAATAAACATTTACTGTTACTCAACCGCTTAGCTTGTAAAACAGTTGTGTTTTCAAATTTAAGAAAATATACATACAAAAATTATATAAATATTAACAACAAAAACCTACTTCTCATGTCCATATATGTATATAACGGCAATCATTTCCAGCAGCGCGACGACCACGAGGCCGATGGTTCCGGCAAAGGAATCGAACATCTTCAGCCAGTACTCGCCGGCGCCCGTCGTGAAGATCAGGCCGACGAAGAAACAAACGGTGCACACGAAACCTGCACGTTAAATGAAAGTGCACGTGGTACTTTTATTATTTTTAGGATCCGTACCTCAAAAGAAAAAAATCTCAACAGACTCAAAGACTCGAACACAATGTGTAACAATTTGAGGACTGTAGACCAAAGGGTAGTACAACTTAAAGCTGACAAACTTAATGCCGGGTGCATACACTCATTTTGTATGAAATTAACAACGATTGTAAGTTGGTGATATTTTTTCTTTTTTTTTCAACTTGATCAACCTATAAGTTATTTCCAGTAGACTTATAATTATGAAATATGGCAAGAAATGATAACTTGCAAAATACATAAAGAAAAAAAAGAAAAATGGAAATTAATATTTCTAAATCACCAACCTAGTGTTCCCTCCTTTCCCCAGTTTATATATATTTTATTTATTTTATGAATTTTTATATCACAGATTAAAACTATTGTAAGCCTACACGTGGAGTTCATTTAATAAAAAAAATAGTGAATGACGCCCGCAGCTATAAGTTTGTCTTTTTTTGTAAATTGCACTCTTCGTTGACCCACAGTCATGAAATTGGTGGTCCCCAAAACTTCGGCGACTATATTAGTATATGTCGGGTAACAAAACTTAACACTTAATCATGGGATAATAGCGGTAAAATGCACATGCTAGTTTTTCAAATGTAATGTACATACTATATATGTAAAATGTTAAAACATACAAATAAAACATTTTTTGAATTACATAAATTTAATACAAAAATAAAACGTTTCATAATACTTACCAGTAATAACTGGTTTGCTGAACCTCTTAAAGAAGTCAATATCAAATATAGTACACAACATGCCTTCCATTATACCGATCTGGCTTCCAAGACCCAAAGAAAGAAGCATCAAGAAGAATATAATAGACCAGAAAGGCGCTGGCGTTAGTTTTAGTATAGCTTGTGTGAAGACTATGAACGCCAATCCTGTACCCTCTGCTGCCTGAAAAGAAGAATTATTTGTGATAAAACTCAATTAGAATATTTAGAGAGTGGACTAAATATAAAATGTATATTTTTAGTTCAGGGTAGACAGGAGGGATCTAGGGAACCTAGTGTTAAGACACTCCGTTCCCGTTAAGGCTTATCTGTTTTCGACTTTCCGCCGAATTCTGAGGAATTATGTGTGGGAACAAATGAGTTGTGTGAGTGATTATTGATTTGTAACTCGCTTAAGAGAATATGAACTTGAATGAGACACCAGTAAGTGTAGAAATTGCCACCTTGTTTTATAAAATCAAAAATAATCTCAAAATCGATTCATAAATATCGAATCCACTATCGCCTAAAAGTAAATAATGTCTTTATATATTTACCTCCTCCAACTGTTTACTCATAGCGCATCCGGTGAGATTGAGCGACGAAACGGTCGTAACGTTTAGAGACGGAAAGTTTTCCTCGTAGTACTCCTGAGTGGAGTTCAACGTGAAACCTCCAATTTGGTGCAATGCTAATACTTTTATTTCCCTAAAAAAAAAATTAAATATATCAGTTTTTTAATTACAGCAAGATACTACTTACAAGTATTAGATTATAGTTAGTTTATTGGCTCTTTATGTTATAGTAGAATAGGAATAGGACCCTAACGAGCCGATCTTCATTTTCTGCCTGTGACGTCACATGTTAAGTGCTTCAACGTTTTTTCTATTAGAATGACCGTAAATTAATTTACTAGAAGCTATTTTTTTTAAATATATCTAAAAGAAATAAATTTGTATAACTTTAAAGAAATGAACTTATGTAACAAATATCTATATAGATACGGTATTATGAATGAAGAATTAAATGGCCATCATACTACGTCCTTATATTAATATAGCATTTTATATAAATTACACATAAACCATTTTATTATTATTCTCACACGTGGAATCTAATGCCCCGAATTATATAAATATTTCACACACAGGGGCCTGGGAACCTAGCGTTAAGTCACTCCGTTACTCTTAAAACACTCCGTCACCATCAAGATGCTTACGTTACCCACTTTCCGCCAAATTCTCGAGGCAATGCCTGTTGAGTGGCGGTACACAACGCTGCATTAATAGTTTATTTAATATCACTTAAGTCTGTTATGGAAAAAATAGTTGCTATTTTATTATGGTAATCAAGAAATATAACGACTAAGCAAAGTCCAATTACCAATTCAACTATATATATACTTATTATTGAATTCAATCAATACTAAACAAAGAAACTCGATCCTCAATATAGGTATTTGACTAAAAATAACATACTGTATAATATTTCAAGCGATGCCCCCTACATTAGTCGGTCAACTGCGTGACCGGTTAATTGGTTGCATGATAAACGGTTATGAACGTTTTGTTGTGATATCACAATAATAATACGCATTTTATCAATTTAGAAGCTAGTATGTGTTAATATGAGATGTTTTTAGACTATCTATATATCGGGTTTTCCATTAAGGACATAACAATTTAGCTAGCGCGGCTAGTGGCACCGTCTTGTTGAAACCACATATCGTTGATGTCAAGTCCATCCAATTCTGGCCACAAATAATCTTCCAACATAGCACGATAGCGCTCTCCATTGACGGTAACATGACGGTCGTTTTCATACACGAAAAAAACGGCCCAATACACCTCTGGCGTGAAAATTGCACTTAAAGTTGCGACCACCGACTCAGAATTTCGGTAGTAATTTTTAATCACTTCTAAACATAGATGGTTCGTAAACTTTACCATAGTAAAAATGTTGATTTTAACTAACGTTTTGACATTAACAGTTCATTAAAAAAATTTAAAAGTGTGTTCATATAAAGATACGAAATTGTTATGTCCTTAATAGAAAACCCTTTACTATACCTATATTATAAATCTGAAAGAGTTGGTTTGGTAGAGCGCGCCAATTTTAGAAACTACTGGTTCGTGTTGAAAAGTATTTTTTGTTGGATTATCCATTTATCTAGAAAATCTATATAGCTTAATATATTACATCTAGTCCGAAGTACTTAATACCGTACCGTACTACTATTGCTGGCGGCGTCGCCCGCTTAGACAAATTTTAAATAGCTAATAATTGAGTAAGACATCTGACGTAGTCAAAGTGGTGACGTATTTCTGACCACACTATAGGTTTCATCGATATACAACTTGATGTAATATAGTTCAACGTGCCCAACCCTTATAATATTAGTATTTTTTTCCCTAGCTTGTACTGCCCCAATGTTGGGCAAAGGCCTCTCTACATTTATTGTACTCTGGTATATTTTGTGCTCATCACGCAATCTCCGTTTTGGTCTGCCAATTCTCCTTTTACAGTTCGAAATCCAGCTGGTAGAAGATTTCGCCCAAGTCTCTTCAGGCAATATTAGTATTAGTACAGGTTATTTATAACCAATGAGAACTTTTAAATTCTCATTCGTCATAAATAAGCTGACGTGCGCCACTCTGAACTAGGTCGAACTCGCCTGGAAGCCTACTGAAATATTCATAACTTTATGACTTTTACCTAGTTGTACGACCATTAAAGTTGTCTTTATAATTTATATATCACCAGATGTTACTTGCGGTTCCAGCTCCAGTGGAACGTCGTATGTGCTAATAACTACTGAAGGAATCAGTAGGTCCTGCGATTGACTCGTCCCATCAAACCAATTCTTTATTTTATATAAAATAAACACTTGATATATACTGATATTAAAATATATATATTTTGATTTAAATCAAATGTTGAACCTAATTTTGCCGTTGTAGTGCAGCGATAAAGAATTTGATTGCGTTAGCGTTACGGGTTCAAATCCCAGTCATAGAATTGATTGTTAAATTATTAATTCTTCGCTCTAATAATAAGACAAAGCGCGGCGTTTAGTTTCGCTACTCGAACATGCAATGTCTCGAAAACTGGACCGAGCATGATGAGTGGAGTATCTTGAGATTCCCTCTATCTATCTACCAATCGTGTGCAGAAAACAGAATGAAGTGAAAAAAAATATTATAGTATGTAATGCACGTATGTAACTATTAAAAGAGAATACGTTATAAATATATAATAATAATACTTTATTGCACTAAAAAAAAATATAAAAAATAAAACAATAATATAACAAAATTTGCAACAGGACAATTAAAAGTGTAATGGCGGCCTTATCACTAAAAGCGATTTCTTACAGGCAACCATTTGAAAGGATTTATTACATAAAAAATAGCAGAAAGGTGCAAAAAGTATATATAATATATGATATGATATATTGTAAAGCTTTACATCTATTATATATAAATTACAGGTCACGTTGTTTGTCCTCGATGGACTCCTAAACTACTGAATCGATTTTAATCAAATTTGTACACCATTTCCAGTTTGATCAAAATTAAAAGATAGAATAGCTTATATCTCAATTTATAATATATTATGTTATATTATTACAATTATAATATATATAAATATTATTATGTTATATTATTACAAATTATTTGTTTATTATTGACAGTAATTTATATCTCATTTTGGATTATAGCTTCCAACGATTCTAAGCAGATGGCGATATCTGTTCACTGTATGGAAATAGGTGAGGAGTCAATAGATGGCGGTATATTAAAAGTACAAAAGTTTCATATATCTGCAAGCATATATTATATATAGAACATGAACATAATTCAGTATATAAAGTTATTTAGTAGTTTAAGTGGGCGAACGGGGGCGTTTAAGTATAAGTCATAATGCGTGGCGTCCTTTAGTTGCTACAAATAAAATCACACACGTACTGACATAACGACGCAATATACGACCGTGCAACTATGTTGCTATTTTATTGTACTTCCTGAAAATTTCATAATATCTAATAAAAGGAAAGCATTTTCACGCTTTTCACAGGCATAGCATAGGTAGGTATTGAAACACACTGTTTTTCACTTTCCGCCCAGTCGGAACCCAATTCCACATTTTATCTATCAAAGAGGGGAAATACAAAAAGTTAAAATTATAAAATTCCTCCAATGGAGATTGAAACCGTAACCATCGCGTTTACAGTCAAGGCGTCCTCCTGCGCCACGGCGGTTGGTATAATAATATATTTCCATAAAAACGTCATACTGCAATTATTTTGATTCAAGATTTCATACAATCGGTGTATTCAGCCATTAGTTGATTTAAAATAGAACAACAAGACGCTGTTATAACGATGACTCATATTTTTTATTATTGAAAAATCCATAAAAGATTTACTTTTCAATCATAATAAATATATTACATTTTTATTCCAAATTGTACTTATTGTTATATTATTTATATTTATTTTGTTATGTTATACTATTTTGTATTCTCTATATATTAAAGCAATATATATTTCTTAGTACTTTTTGCACCTTTCTGCCTTCTTTCCTAAATTCAATCCTTACGTTTTTCTTTTAGTTGCCTGTAAAAAATCGCTTTTAGAGATAAGGCCGCCATTGCGCACTTGTTAATCGTATTTATAATGTATTTTATTTTCTTCTTGTTTGTGCAATAAAGCATTATATTATTATTACTTCATATTGTGCTTATTTGCATGTAGCAGCAGAAGAAATTTATACATTTAACATCAGGCTTATTTCTTATTGGTTCACGTCTACTCCAATTCCAAAGAATCCATATTGAGTTAGAGACTACAGTCTTAAAATATTTTTTTTACTATAATCTATACTTTTGTATTCTTAGCTTCACGCTATATACCGCATGCAGCAGGGTAGGCAGTTGGAGCCCAGACACTGTTTTAAACACTCTGCTCGTCACGTATCGCCAAACTTTCGCGCTACCACAATCTATACCTGCAAAAATAATAAAAAAAAGAGAATCAAGTCACTTACTTGCCAATACATTTTTCAACCATAGTATAAGCCTTGAAGCCCAGGATGCTAAATATGACGACCGACGCGTATATAGCGGTCAGCGCGTTACACACGGACACCAGCAGCACGTCTCTAACGCAGTTGTTATTGGGCGTGTTGTAGGAACCGAAGGCAATGAGGGAGCCGAACGCTAAACCGAAGGAGTAGAACACTTGCGTAGCCGCATCCAACCAGACGGTTGGATCTAGAAGTTTTGCGAGCTGTAACAATTGTAAGGTAGGATTTAATACAAAATGTAGATGACACGTTTTTTTCCGTAAAGGTAAAGAACAACCTGTGTTAAAATACTTTTAATGTCCCACTTTCCGTTAAAGTTTCTAAATATTACACGTTAAGTTAGAGAACTGATGTCGCTGTTGAATTTCACCACTCAACACGCAATGCTTCAAGAATTATACATATAAGTGATTCTGTTATAAGCTATCTAAGGTGTTTTAAATTAAATAGTAAAATGTAAATGTTGACTTACCTTCGGTTTGTACATGTGAATAATTCCGTCAGTAGAACCAGGTAACGTTATGCCCCGAACGAAAAATATTGTAAGCACCACATATGGAAAGAGAGATGTGAAATATACCACCTGAAACAAATTAAATATTGTACCACAGATATATTTCGCATATTTTTTCAATTTTTATTTTAATTCACTGTCTTTTGTAGTTAAATACACCATTTCTACATTATCAAAATACTTAATAAACATAATCTTCACGCTGCAACACGCTCACAGTGGGGTGGTCAGGGGGAACCAAGTGTTGAACGCTTCGTTCCTTGTTTTCCGCCGAATTCTGGATGAATTGCGTGTTGAATGGCGGTACTCAACGCCGCGTTTTGCCTCGACAGACAGAGCGAAGATATCGCCTCGCGTTTACAGTCATACACTTGAGCCCCTGCGCCACGACTGGTCTCAAATCATTACTAAAAAATTAAGAAAACGTTATAATTGAAAAGTAAACATAAAAGAAGCTAATATCATCTGTAAAAACCTACATTTACATCAATTTCAGCCAATTCCTATAAATATGACATTTACCTTACCACTGCTCTGAATACCCTTCATAACGATAAAAAACACAATTATCCAAGCGAGCAGCAAGTAGCAGACTATCCACCACCGAGGAGTGCCAGGTTCTTCGATATTTGGTGACGCATCAAGAGCTTCCCTGTACCAATAGTACACAGTTGCAGAGGCCTTGTTACATTCTATTTCGGCTGAACCGTTGTCTCTGGGACAATGGGCCCAGGGGAGTTGGTCTGCGCTGAGCTGATGACAGAAATAAAAGGATGATATTACTGTTGATTTTGTTCCTTTGAATGTTGCTTACTAGTCATTTGCATTTGCCCATACAGACAAAGCCAGGATAAAATCTAGTGTGTTAATATATAATGTTATCTCCAGAATAAAAAGATTTTTTACCAAAAATACGCATTTTGATTGTGCATACTGACTCAGCACTTATATTTCTGAAGAAATTTAACACAAAATTATTACAGTTTCAGATTTTTTTGAATAAAGGTTTGCAAATAAGTCTCAGAAATAGACTTTTTTTACCAAATACATTTATTTTAATATAAGTTTACATACTATGTAAAGTAGAAGAAAAAAAAGTTTCATTATAGATTCACGCTAATAAAAATATATATATATATATATATATATATATATATATATAGATAGATTTTGCCACGGTTTGCCTTCTTACTAGATTGAAGAAATGAGAATATTAAATATTTCAGTTCCTCAGAGTGGGAATCGATCCAACAACCGTCGTGCCCTTGCGTCACGACAGCCTCTAAACTATCGGTATATAAAATATTGATACTACAGATGAAATAAAATAGCATATAAAAATATTTTTATAGTCGTTCTAACCCGACATTTTATTGAGTGATCCCTGGAGTCTCGTATGATCAATTACGTAACTGTGTACCCAATTATATAGAAAATGTATATGCAATATACGCACATGAAAGAGTCGAGTGCCTTCAAAGCTAAATTTTTATATAATAGTCCATGTTTGTATTTCCCCAAAGAACTATTAGTATCACAATAATAAAAATGACGAATAAAAGCGTTTTCAACGTAACAAAATTTACAGCTTTGTAATATTTATATAACAATAAAAAGTAAGAACACATCCTAAAATTAAACAAAGTCATCTACATCTAACTTCTTCATACTACACACGTAAATATATCATATAAGTAACACTTACCCTAATACTATTAAACAAATAGAAGAAAACCCAAGTTATAATAACATTGTAGTACAAAGCGACGAACAGCGTGACCACACAGCTGGCGATCCCAATGCCACCGAGCCAAGGATGTATAGTGTTCCATACGCCGAGAGATCCGAGTCTCATCTTCTGACCTATAGCCATCTCGATGAGGAAGAGGGGTACGCCTTCGAGTACCAACATAATGAGGAATGGGATGAGGAAGGCACCTGGAAATTACTTTTTGTGTTAGTTGTCTTATATTGTGACAATAAGGTATCCGGAAATTGTAAATAAAACAAAAATTATTAATTTATTCATCAATATTTATTTTGTCGCCTTCAAAACAGGCCCCATTTGATGCAATACACAATGCCAACGCTTCTTCCAATGATTTGCAAAGATGAGAATGCTGTAAACGCGACGGTTGTGGATTCGATTCCTACTTGTGGGAATGAATTATTTTAATTTTTTGTTTCTGGTAACAATACTAGAAAGAATAAGAGAAAAGCTTGGCGTTGAGTTCCTCTACTCAACGATGTCACTCAATGTTTCAAAGATTTTGCGGAACAGAGTGACACTAGGTTTCCTTAGTCTTGCTTTTTATATGCTGGACATAGCGAGAAGCTAAAGAAATAAAATTTTAAAACACTCCGTTGAAGTAGACTTTCAGTAATAATTGTACATATTACGTGAAAGGTGATTAGCTGAATCCAACATATTTTTTATTTGTTGTGTTACAATATGTGTTACAATGTGAATATAAAGGCATAAAAAATAATTTAAAAAATAAAGATCAAGCTGACTCGACTACCTAAAGAATAGTCTTAAATAAAAATTAAAGAGACAAGAACCACTTCAGTCAGAACTTATAGTGGATGAAGAAGATTTGAGTCTAAATTCTAATGACAGTCTGACAAAATATTTTACACTATTTATATAACAACATAAATATACACAATTATTGCATATTTTTTTTATTTTAATTCATAATCTCAGTAAACGTAATAAAAAACATTTTTTGTACTTTAATTTTAAAATTCCGAGTCCACCAAACTTTCATTACGAATAATGCAACCGTTTGTAAGTTACGACGATATAATTTACAAAGGCCGCGTGGGTTGTTTATTCCGCTTTGAATTTAGATGGAGCTAGTCTCGTTTTATTGAGCTTGGACACGTACTGCAAATATAGCGGAGCTTAGAAGATTAGGCTATGGAATATCTTTTTAAATACAAGTACTATTATAAAAGCATTAAAATTATTTACTAAGCTTTTAGGTTTGTTGTGGTACAAACGTATGACTGTAAATGCGACAGGTTGCGGGTTCGATTCCCACTCGAGGTCATGAAATATTCAATATTTTCATTTCTTCGCTCTGGTAACGGGGCAAAGCGCGGCGTTGAACTCCACTACTCAACACGCAATGCCTCCAAAATTATTTAAACAAAACAAACACTACGTGTTAATATGTAAGTTTGCCAAAATAATATAGACACAGATCCACAGACAAACAGATAAACCGACGAAAGAAAATACATTAAATTTTCTCGAAATCGGAAATCATTAAATTATTTTTATTTCATAACTCTAGTAGACAGATAGTGCAGTGTTTAGATCCGCCACTCAATGAACATATTAAAATGACGAAGAGTAAGGAACACGCAATGTTAGTTGTTATCGTCTCTCTCTATATGAATATTTCATAATTAAAAATTCCAACGCAAAAAGCTCTCAAAAGTAAACAAAGAACTAGATAAGAGCTGGTAATCTTCAAACAACAGAAATCATGGCTTAGAACACTGTCGACTACGTTACCTCACAAAAACCAATAAGATCAAAATCACGTAGACATGTCAAACTTGTAACTCCTCTCTATTTTTGTCGGGGGTTAAAAATTTCACTCTATTGCTTATTTTGCATGACTAGCAATTTTTTATGATTTTTACGACTTGCACGAATTCCAAAAGACGCAGAGTTATACCCCTGCGACGGTCTTAAAAGTGATATTAAATTTATATAAGACCGATGACCCAGCTGAAGAGCTCTTTGTAGTATAAGTAAATTGCATTGATGCACACTAGGTCTCATGACATTGAATTGTATAACTTTACAATATTACATTCTCACTTTAGTGGTGAATAGAGTCAAGAATAAGTAAAGTTTAAGGGAGAAAAACATTATTTCGACTAAATACCAAATACAACAAAACTCCTAAAGTTTGACTTATTTGGTTTTAGAGGTATTAAACGTATTACAGTTGTTTTATTTTATTTAAAAGCTGTGGGTTGACTCCTTTCAGCATAAAAGCCAGCTACTCTAGCGTAGCCAGCTTCGCTACATACGACTATATATGTAGACCGTAACTTGCCTGTCTGAGTCTGTCCTAATAGCAAATCCTTATGCACTGCCGATCAGTATAGAAAAAGAAAATAAAACGTCAAATAAATAAGTTTGTGTGAATCTGCATGAAAAAAATATTTATTATAAAAATAAAACATTAAATATTAACAACTTGACATGCCATGAGTTTCAAAGCATGTTACAAACCACTATCATAAAAAAAGTTACCACCACCATCCACTATCACATAAAAAGTATATACAAATAAATAAATTAAGAAAAGGAAATTGTACATTGTACCCAAGAAATTATTTTCTGCATAATAATAATTTTCTTTGTAAAGAAAATAATAAATTTCTTTGTAAAGAAAAAAAGCAAACCACGTAGCATGTCTACGGCGTAGACCCGTAGCATTAAAATCAATACGCCGCAACTCCGCGCTAGTGCTGTTTAAATTTAGAAAGATTTTATCAACAAATCTTATAAATAATCTCTTTTTATGTTTCGATTCGGTATCGAAACTATTTAGTTTCGATGTATCAATAATTTATATTTTCACTCTCCACGGACGTTACAGTGACGCATTATTACGTAATTGTTCAATTGTATGTTCTATTTTTTTTTAGCGTCACTTTGTATCCCGCACATCAGGGTAGGCAGGAAACCTGGTGTTAAGACACTCCGTTCCCCACTTACCGCCGAATTTTGGAGGCATTGCGTGTTGAGTGGCGGAACTCAACGCTGCGCTTTACCTCGATACCAGAGCTAAAAAAATAAAATATAAATTGAAATAAATATTTAATTTCCTTCAGTGGGGTTTGAACTCACAACTAGTTACGTTTACATACTACTTAAAACAGGTTCTTACGTAATAACAATGAGACCATAGAAAATGCTGACAAGTTCAGCTTTTATTTGCAGCCATACTCAAAATTATTTACTTTTTATGGTAAAAGTTCTACAAATGTTTTAAAAATTACAGTTTCACCTAAATAATTTATCGTTAAAAAGTAACGTGTAGTGAAAGAGAATACGTTTCTTTTTACTCTTCGCTGTTACTCTTTTTACAGAAATAGCTCTTTTATTAGTAGGGAACGCCTGCAAACGCGACGTTTGTGGGCTTGATTCCCAGTCGAGGGAATATTTTACTTTTGCTTTTCTTTAATCCACTTAATGTCTCGAAAATTGAGTAGAAAGTAGGGAACGAAGTCCCCCTAATTTTAGGTTCCCGCTACCTTAGAGAAAAAACGTAATACTATTTTGCTTTTACATATGCTAATAATACATAGTTACATTTTTTGTATAGGCTATCGTGGCAGAGGGACATAAGCGGGGAGGATACAATATTCCCAATCTCTTCTTGGGGAAATGAAATATTTCATTTCTTCGTTCTGGTAACGAGGCAAAGCGCGATATTGAGTTCCACCACTCAACAGGTTCAGGTTCCCTATACCTACCACGCTATGTGCAGGATACAGCGTAAAGATAAATAACATTGCTATATATGTATATTGCTACTAACAGTCTTAACATAACTAAATTGTTTCGTGTTTGTTAATTTTTTTTTAGTAAATACTTATAGGTATGTAAATATTATAATGTTGAAAAATTTTTCTGTCTAATCTAACTGTAAGTAAACAAGAGCTGTAGAGGGCTTTATAAATATTCATTCTTATACTCCGCTTGCTCTTCTTCATTTATGACAAGAATTTTTTTGTATCGTTGTGAAAATGTTTTTCTTTCATTTTCATAGATTTCCTTGTAATTTATAGAGGTTTTCTTTTATTTTAGGTAAATTTGTCTATATACGGAGTATAAGTATAATTTTGAATTTTTTTAAATGTTATTTTACACTGAAGAAAGGAAAATATTTGAGAAAAATTGTAAATATTTGAACAGAGCAGGACTTGCAGGAGCAACCCGCAGTATGCTGTTGGCGTCAATATGTTTGAGTCCCACTACGTTCAATTTTTTACACGTTTTCTAAAATATTTTATTACTTATAGTTTTATCAATTGGAATAATAGATAAATCTATAGTTCATAAAATATTACAATAAATTGATATGTCCATAAAAGCATCTAAGGACATCGTACTCATGTCATATTTTAAGGTGAAGACTAAATCCTATGATGCATGATGGCTCGACACAAATATAAACCTGCCATTTCATTAGTTATATCGATTTTATTTTACTATAAAATATTTTCCTAGATGATTCTTTGTGGTATTTAAAAAAATAGCAGTGACAGTAATAAAAATGATAACTCACCTCCGCCATTTTGTTGGCACAGATATGGAAACCGCCAAATGTTACCTAGACCGACTGAGTAACCGATAATTGACAGGAAGAATTGAAGTTTCCCTGACCACGCCGCCCGGTCCTCATCAGGCGCGTCTCTTTGCAGAGAGTTTCTGGACCCTTGAAGCACTATGGTCACCCCATGGGGTCTTTCAGTACCATCAGCTCGAGTATTCAACGGCGCCAACTCATGTCCATTTCGTGGACCAATCGGCTCTGCTTTTGCCGCCATTTTACTTGTCAACAGTCACTTTTCTTTTTTTCAATCAGACAACTTAATAAAGCTTAAGGGCTTACGCGTAAGTATAAGAAATTTCTAAACTTAATTATAAATTAAGCTTAAAAAAAGTTATTGTCAAAATATAAATGTGTGTTAGCGTGTGTGCAGAAATCAAATAGCTGTTTTCAATTTGACAAGATTCTTCGAATGATAATCGTTACCTATAAATATGTTCATAATATTTAATATTACGTTTGATGTATCTCGTAGTCGTACGTGAAGTAC
>DWGR01001995.1:0-14608 GCA_018247715.1 Heliconius burneyi
GTTGTAATCGCGATGGTTGCCAGTTCTATTTCAATTTGGGGCATGAGTGCCCGTTACGCGATCATTTTTCACATTTATAAATAGATGAAACTCAGTGTCAACTTCCAAGCACTAAGTCCTTTCACTGGTTCTAAACGGTAATTTCAGGGACTCCTGGTTGACATTGAGAGTTTTTTTTGTGTTTGATTTATTCATAAATATTTTGATAATATTTTTGTATTAAAATAATTTTGTGTTCGAATTTTGACTAAGCCTATTTACTACACTTATAACGTCACCTTTACGGTCAGATTATCTTAGAAACTCAGAATTTCTATTAAAATACACGAGCGAGCTAGTAAACTATATTAGTGCCAGAACTCTACCACACTCTGTCTTGTCTACGAGTTGCTAACGTACGTCTTAACTACTACTTACTAATAATATGACGGAAATTCTAAGACGGCGGAATAGTTATTATTGCAGGTCTGCAATACGGGTATCAAATGAAAGGGCTTGTCGAGAATAATTAGAAAAATATAGTGGCATGCCTTTAAAGTCAAGCAAAGTGGCAAGCATCGACGAGCTCGACTGGTCGAAACTAACCGGCAAACAACCTTGCAACAAAGATGCGATGAATGAGGTGAACCGACTAAGGAACCTAGCCGCTGCGATGAGCTTTCGTGTTCCATGTGACCCATTCTGAGGTCAGGTTCTTCAGACGCTTGTGTTATCACAACTTTTGGTAGTTCTTCTCATATAAAGTCTTAGTGCTTAAGTTATAATGAAGTTAAAAATTACCTAAATTTATTTTTTGTACAGTAAAAGATGAGTCGGCTTCGTAAAGTAATTAAGCTCGGCATGACAATAAAGCTTCCATTAGAGTCGCTCTTTGTGTTTAGTTCATTATATAAACATGGTTTCATTTATAATGATGATATTTTCTTATTAATATACGAGTACATATCATATTGATCCGTCGTGGCGCAAAGGCACAAGGGTGTGACGGTTGTGGGTTCTATCCCCACTCAAGAAGTGAAATACTTATCCACATTTATATTTCTATTCCTTCGCTCTGGCTCGACAGGCAAAGCGCGGCGTTGAGTTCTGCCAGTCAATAAGCAATGCCTTCAGGATTCGGCAGAAAGTGGGGAACGGAGTATTTTAATACTAGGTTCCCTCTGCCTACCCTGTTGTGTGCGAGATACAGCGTGAAGCTGATTTATATTTTAAAATATAAATTATTAAAAAAATACATTTAAAAATATAAAAACACATGTATTTGTTACCTATTTCAAGACTATAAAAGTAGGAATACGTACAGTAACGTTTTCTTGTTTCTTTTTAGTAAAAGTGAAAAATGTAATGACGTCTGTGTGTGTCGAACTTGATGTTGATGTATTTAATAAATCATTTAAATATTTCTAAAAGTACTACACCACGGTGGTGTAATATAAACTAGATTAGTATTTTCCCCAAGAATATTCAAGCGGAAATATAAAAAACACGCTCGTCTCTCATTCTTATCGCGCTCCAGGTTTCTCGTGTTCAACCTACATCGTCCATTAGAACGTCCATTGTGCTTAAACTGGTTTCATTAAAGCTTCCCTACAATAGTTCTATTGCTTGAGTATTCTTACTTTCCACTACATGCTTAACTCAGTTTTCTTTTGGTTAGTTATATCCTACCTCCTACTTGAGATGAGTCGTGGCGCAGCGACACAAGCGTGCTATTGTATATGCTGTGGGTCGGATTCCCACTCGAGGAAATGAGATATATCATATATTCATTTCCTCGCTCTGGTAATGAGGTAGGGTTTGGCGTGGAGCTCCGCTACTCAACGCGCAATGTCTCCAGAATTTGGCGGAGAGTGGGGAACAGAAATGTCTTTATGGGAACTAAGTATCCTCTACCTAACCTGTGATATGCGTGATACAGCGTGAAGCTAAAAAACATGCTTTTATGAACAGTTATATATTATAATTAAAGCTAAAACAATCATAAAATTAATTTAAATAAATATATATAAGAGGTTTCTATCTTTGACGCCAGCCATATTCTAGTCTGTGAAAAAAGAACAACGCATTTATAATTAAATTTAGAAAACGTGATCCCGAGCTCGTTAAAATAAAAGAATGAACTTGGAACAGAAGTTACATTTTAATTGGTTTAGTTCTGTGATACAAATTCGTCATAGACCAAGATTTGAAAAAGCTACCAATTATGTCATGATGTTACTAAAAGCATTTTTCTCTTTTTTTGAGCTTCATACTGTATTCCGCACATAGATCCTGCGATGTATTTGAGGAACATAGCATGAAGCTCAAAAATGTAAGCAAAGAGGATCTGAGAACCAGTGTTAAGACACTTCGTTCTCATTAAGACTTCCTTCCCACACATTCCTCTTTATTCTGTGTTAAGTGGCTCTACCAGATGAGGGCAATGACAATAAATATTTTAATTTATATACGAGTATTTATATTTAGAAAGCATATAATAATACGCTGTTACCGTTAATTATACAAACACCTTTACACTTTGTCTGAAGTTCCCACTCTGTGGTCAGTTGAGCAAAGAAACAATATAATGCTCTAAGTTAGACAACGCTAAGTACTGAGCTCACAGTAGAAACTACTTTTAGAATGCGAACTAAGTTTTTTTATATGAATTATTCAGATATATGTATATTAGTTTAATCACGTGTATCCTTATAATTTAACAAAATCTCTTTAACGTTAACTCTGGAATTTGGCAAAAGTGAATTAAGTTAAATTAAATTATTGAAATATTTCATATTTTCTTAACTCTGGTAAAGAGTTTGCCTATTCCACTCCTCACAAGTCAGTTTCCAGGAACTCTGGCTACCCAAAGATGTGTGAGATACAGCGTGAAGCTAAAAAAAATATTTTCGAATAAAAAACCATTTCACTGTTTCACGTCGCCACTATAGTGTTTTGAGTTTCGCCATTCTTTATGCATTTTCTCAAAGATGGGTGAACAGCCCTTTTTTTATGCCTCTACTGCACTTTAAAACAAACTCAACAAGAGTTCGTTCTAATAGAATTTGTCTTATGATTTACATCTTATATATTATAATAACCAGAGTGACGCTCTAATAACGACGCAAACCGTGGCATTGAAGTCCGCCATTTAAGCACTACGTTCTCTCTGCCTACCCTGCTATGCGTGTAGCTACATTTATACAGCGTGAAGCTATAAACTCTTTTATTCAATAAACTTAAGGTATAGATAATTGAGATAAAGGTATATTTTTCTATTATATATAACGAGTTCTTCTTTACTCTATATGTTACATTACCTTTAGACTGAGATGCTCAGATCCTTAGACGTACGTTACGTACGTCTGGGGATCTGAGCATCTGATTTTAGCAAAGCTAAAATTTTGAGAGTTTATAGTCTAATATGTAGTTAAGACTGTATGTGTACTTACAAATTTGAAAGTAGAGTCCTCTTTTACAGGTATTGCCAACTTAAGGTACACTCTTTCCTAGGTTAAAGTAGGCCTTTACTCTTGCCAAACGTCCTAAAGGTTGTTTTAAATTGGAGCAAAATACGTTATACTAGCAAGCTGTAATTTTTAATTATATTATTTACGGGCTATTTTAAATCTCCGTATAACCACCCGATTACGCAATCTTCCTTCCAGACAGATACGTACCTTTTTTTGGCGCTACCTCTGAAAGGACCTCACTTTCAAGTTAGGAAATACGCATACGGTCTTAACTATATATTAGACTAATAGTCCCAAAACTTTCAGCTTTGTTAAAATAACGTAGGTCTCGCGGCTCTGGGATCTTGGGCTATTTACTTGATTTTCAGTCGTCAATTATACCTTAGGTAGTAATTTCGTTTGCAGAAGTCTAAGCGTTCTAATGTCCTCTTGCTTACACTGTACCCGCTATTTAGATGTATACATAATTAGAAAGTTCTAGGTTTGATTTAGATGTAAGTAGGTTAGGTTAGATTTGTAGGTTTGATTTATCTGTATATATGACTAGTGATGAGACCCCTGTTACATGATCTACATATTTATGAATCTCTTCATACATGGAAGTTCCACTTGAATCACTATTTTTATGAAAACCGCATTATATTCAATTGTGTTATTTGAAAAATCGATCTGTAGTTCCGCATAACATACAGTGATTGTATTTTATTTAATATATTAATTCACAATCGTTTTCAAAGACAGCAGCAGTAATTTTCTATGTTTGAATAACACACAATTCAAACAATGTTTTATAGAATTTTTAAAAAATATCTTCAACTAATATTTTGACTACAATAAAAGTTTAAGCTACAAAAATATTTTTCTTTTTTTTCTGTTTTTCTCCGCCTAGCGCCATCCAATTCTGAACGTGAGGCCTACGCCTCATTGAGTACCAATTATCCCGGTTTTGGGCTTCTGGTATCCATCGGACCAGCTACCTTTTTTAAATCGTTTGTCCTTCGTGTGCTGATTCTTCTTGCAACGTCGATGACGGTTCGGTTCTCTGGCAAAGTACTTAACTTCAAATTCAATCGGCCAGAGAAACCCTGAGCATTGGGTGTGTCGTCACTCGCTGAGGGACCTTCAATTATGAAGTAGTCCTACAGTGAGTGAGTGTCCACGAAAACCTTATTCGCTCATATTTTCGGAACCATTTTTAACAACATAAGTAGAAATGTAAAAGCCCCCGACATAAGGACAGTAAATAACCTTCGTCCTTCACATCAGTGACCGAGGTGGGTTTTGTTTGCGTTTATGGGCTTTCTGACAAACTCACTCTAAAAGTGGGGAAAACGTATTTTTATCACAAAAAATTTTTGTGATAAAAAGTGAAAGTTAACGTGCAACCACCATCTACACGGTTCTCTTTCTAAAGAAAGTTTAGTAATAAATTTCAACAAAAATAAAAATTCAATGAATTTAATTACGCCATTTATTTAAGCCTTTCTGTTTTATCAAAGCAGGCAAAGTGACTGTAGCGGCACTCTAATTTTATTACCATTTTCAACTCTTAACAGTCTTAGCAGGAGAAATCTGTATTTATTAGTGGGAACAACTGACAGGGTGAACGGTTAGAGCCCTTGAGTATAAAATAAAACTAGAAATAATTTCTCAACGAAATATTAAAACCTCTTTTTAGCATTCTGAAGTATTACGACAAGGGCGAGGCGAGCTCTTTGTAGGAGTCGTCATGTTTCTTGATCAATGTACAAACACTTTGAAAATAATTATTTATGTAATGGTGACGTGCCGCCGCGATAGCATAGTGTGCTTGACACACAATTTAGTACGACAGGCACGTGAAGATTGACATTTGACACGCATAGAATGTATTTTTTTCCACGATGTGATGTGATGCTTCATCTTCATGCTCATCAAAATATTTATTTTTTCGGGAGAAAGTTTCGTCATGGTATCGCGTGTTAATTAGCAGAACTCAACCAAAGTGCGGAAATGAAACAAAATATTAAATATTTCGTTCATCCGACTGGGAATCGAACCTACAACTGTCTCTTTACACTTCTGTCCTGCGCCACGACGGCTTCAATATATTTTTGGTACATCAAATATGTTTGTATATCAAATCTAGTACGCACTTAATTACAAAAAGGAACTCAAAACCGCGTTTAAATTCACACACTGCCGTGTCGCTGCGCTACAACGGCTTTAGCTGTTCTTTTGAATCATAAATTATGTTTGGACCAATTTTTTTTAATTTCATTTTCAATTTCACGCGACGAATCATAATGAGATTCTTATTGCAGTGATTTTTTATTTAATATATTTTATAAAAAAACACTGCTTTATTTTATAAAAGTTTCTGTAAAAAGTATTTTGAGTTAAATGCTTATTTGTTGAAATACAATTTAAAAGTACAAAATATTATCTGACACTATAACAGCCCTTGGGCCGTCACGCGTCGCGTAACTAACCAGACATAATGGTTGTGGGTTCTATCCTCATTTGCTCAAATGATTTTTTTTTATTTCCTAGCTCTAGTAGGTATAACGTTGAGTTCCGTTACTTGCGGGTATCAAAATAATTTACAGTGAACGTTGATTCTCGTCCTCTCTCTCTCGTTCTCACTCTCTATTCACCACTACGACGACGATGTCAAGCAAGAGTTCTTCAAAACGAATATTCCGTTTCTGACTCTCCTCTTTCTTACACGTCCAAATTTTTCAAAATATTGCGGGTTGACCGAAGCTATTCACCGACGCGCTTTATTTACCAGACCGTTAAAATATATACAATAATAAGTGTACACAAATTATTAATAGAAATATATAGTAAAAAGAAATGACATAAAAATTGTAACGGAGTGTCTTTAAGTTTTCTCTGCCCAAAAACCGGACAACGTGTGACTCAAACAGTAATTATTAAATTTATGCATCTATATTTACAGTACGGCGTACGAGCCGCGGCCTTCCTGCTGGCAGATTTGATTTTAAGAATTTATCTTACTTGTGCCTTATTGCCTTAGAGACCGTTATCGCGCAGTGGCGCGAGAGTGTGACTGTAAATGCGACGGTTGTGGGTTCTATCCCTACTCAAAAAAGGAAAATATTTATTTAATTTTATATTTTCATTTCTTCGCTTTGGTGTCGAAGCAAAGCGCGGCGTTGATTTTTTGCCACTCAACACGGAATGCCTCCAGAATTCGGCAGAAAGTAGAGAATGGAGTTCTTAACATAGGCCGACCATACTGTACAAATATAAGTATGTTTGCATGACCGCCCAGTTTCCGATACCGCGTCATAATCTAGTTAAAGCGGCGGGCGTGAGGTGAGGTGATACGCGTGATCAGTGTAATTCAATTATATATGTTTTACTATATTGTTTTACTACCTATATTCTTTGACGCCAGTTGTGGATTCGATCCCCACTTAAGGAAAGAAAATATTATTTAAGTTTACATTTTTTTAGCGCATTTTTTAAATAAAATAAAAAAAATGTATACCGTATACAGCATGAAGCCGATTTTGATTTTTTTATTCTATTATTATTATTATTTGTCAATGTCACATTTTCTGATTTATTTTTGTTATTTAATCAAAATGTACTAAATACACAAACAGAGGATCTGAGTATGATACTTTTCCTTTTGATGTTAAAATTGAAATAATTATTGTGGATCGGAAACGTAACAAAAACAACAACCTAAGAAAGACAGACCGTCAAATTATTCTGATTTTACTGGAATTCAATGACCTATTATCAAAACACTCTATTCTCCGCTTCGAGACATAACATGATGAGTGACGAGACTCAATGCCATGCATAATTCAATCTTTACTAAACAGTCTCAACTCTCACTGTCGCCTTATAATATTAACGTATTAAGTATAATTTATACGTCATTAGAAGACACGGAGAAGTCCTCGTATATTATTTCACTTTTACTTATTTTAAAAAGATGTTTGTACTTGTTGTATATCCATATTATACGTAAAACAATTTGATTTAACATATTCATATTTTTTAGAGGCTATAGAGCACAGTTGAAAAGCACAGTAATAAATAAATCAAAAAGCGGTTTTGAGTGACGAAACTCAACATACAATAGCTTAAAATTTGCTTAGTTACAATTTTGGAAACGGAGAGCATTCTCTCTGTCTAAAGTGTTATACGGGAAGTGTTTAGCAGCTTTATAATAATATAAAATTAGAGTATTCCGTAGTAGCTAAGTTATCAATTGAATTGTGTACTATCATTTAAAAATCCTCGAATTCTCATGAAATTTAGTACTTGATTTTAGGTTTCACCTGTATGACACTCTAAGTATCTGAGGTGACTCTGAGATCAGGTAAAACAATAATGTTTCAATACGAACCACTATCACCTGAGATTATAGCACTAAGACAAACAAACACTTCTTATAATATTGAACATAGCTCATTCAAGTTGATAAAGTGTATTTATAATACTCATATATTTCTATAACATCACCCAATATTGGCATTTAGTAGGGAAGTATAAAAGACGCGTTATCTCAGAAGATTGTATTCGTTAGCGAATGCCTCGTTTAATATGTAAGTAAATAGTGGGTGTATGATGAGATGTGGCTTTATTGTGGCTGGAGACGATCTGTTGGGCGTTAGATAGTAGATTCAATGCATATTATTATTATTAGTCAATATTATTATTAGTCAATGTCTGGAAAATTGGGCGAAATCTTAGTATAAGGTTTCCTCTTCCTACCTTCTTATATACGGGATAAAGCGTAAAACTAAAAAAAAAAAATAATATTTAATCTTAAAATATTTCTGTTATACACTATGTACATTACGCAAATTATTTTGCCTTAGAAGGATTTATGGTAGAAACGGGTATGATGAGGATGGTTAGGGTGAATCTGTTTCATTTATAAAATATGTAATTACTAATAATTTTATTATGACTTTAAAGTATTTTACTGTAGGACTATTTATAATTGTAAAAAAAAAGGAAATAAAATAATAGAAAGTATAAGTTATACGAAAAACATCAACATTGTAACGGGCAGTCCATGTTTGTGAGAGTTGATAATATTTAATAAGGTTTGGAGGCATAACGTGTTAAGTGGCAGAACTCAACACCGTGCTTTGTGGAAATGAAAATATTAATAAATAAAATTTCATTCCCCGAATAGGAATCGAACTCACAACCATCGCGATTACAGTCGCTTGTGCCTCTACATCTTTTAAATAATTTTAACGAAAAAAGCTGTGTCACCCTTAACTCTACATAATAGAATAGAATAAAGCGAAAAGTATTAGGACAGTCCGTCCCCCACTTTATACTCAACGTTCGAGACGTCGCTTGATGACTGGCGGAACTCAACAGCGTGCTATCGTTTATTATCAGACCTAAAAGAAATTTCAATAAATATATTCTAATCAATACCTTGATCGGGTATCGAGCCCACAACCATCGCGCTTACAATCAACAAGCAAATTTTTTAAACATTCTGTACAGATTGAAGAAAAAAAAGTTTCTCGAATATAAAAATGAAAAAGAAAAAGCTCTAGAAAATACCATGTTTTACGACAAGCCCTTCAATTTGTTGGAAAGACAAAACAGTATAGTTTTGTATTTTATTTTTTGGCAAAGATACAAGGGAACACGCGTATTGTCGATGAGCGGATGTGAATACGTGACGGGGTCAGCTGTGAGGCGGGACGCTTGGGGAATCTCAAGTCGATGATACTACATGTATGTTCATATGTGGCTTATGTGGCCGGTAAAGTTGATAGTGGGTTCGAGTAACACTCAAGAGCATGAATTATATTCATTTTCTTGCCTTTGCAATAAGACAGAGGGTGGGAGGTTAACTTTTACCACACAACCTGGTGGAATACCTTATTAGAAGTTTTCTTGCCCCATAGAGGAATCGGTAAGAACTATTTATTTGTTCATTGATTAAAATAAATCAGCTTCACGCTGTATCTCACACACGGCAGGGTAGAACAACAGGGCACCTAGTGTTAAGATACTCCGTTCCTCACTTTCTGGCGAAGTCTGGAGGTATTGCGTGTTGAGTGGCAGAGTCAACGCCGCACTTTGCCTCAACACTGGAGCGAAGAAATGGAATTTTACACAATATTAATCTAACTGAGATTTTCTTCTTTTATTCACCATCGAAGAAAAGAGAATACAAAAAGCAGCGTTGAGTTTCGCCCGTCAAAATGGATACATTAACACTAGAATACGGCCACCTTTATAATATTTTCGTCAAAACAAGAGCAAAATGGTCAAATAACAAAGTGGAATTTGTATTTCCAGAAAAGCCACACAGAAGTGTATCGTTGTAGGAGCAGTGTCGATAAGCGTCTGTAGCGAATGCTGAACTAGCCGCCGGTCACTTGCGACAAATTCCGAATACGAGACCTGAATTATAATGACAGGGGAGCCTACGAGGGCTGGCGAGGGTATCTAATAAGTTTTAGATACTTTTTGTAAGGTTAATTCTGTTTCCTGTTGCTTAACTCATGTTATGGCCTCTGGACTAATTTAATACGTTTCAAAGTAAAAAAAAAGCTTATAGCTAGGTAAAAGCTAGTCTTTTACGCCCTGAAGCGGCAACTTTTATATATTTTATCCTATGAATATGAAAACTATCCAAAGTAGTATGTAATATGTGCTTGTTAACAAAAATAAAAAAAAATTATATATTTGAAATAAACAATAAAAATTGGCATTAACGAGTATTTGAAAAAGCTCTAGAACTTTCACTTACTCAAATACCAACGTTTGTGGCAAACCATTATTTGCGTTCACTCGAGGGAGACGTCGGATATGGAACTTCAGTTAACATAATATTCACTCATGTCTTCAAAGTAATATATTGTAAGATGATTGTCAGTGTGACGGTATTTTACAGAAAATAAAATAATAATACCCACATAATTATTTATAATAGGTGAGGGAACGGCTATAAAAAGTGACGTTTTTGATGGATTGAGTCAGTACGTCGTTAGTCTGCCTCCCGGAAGGTGTAAGTCTAAGACGGTGTTTAAGTATTTAAAATCAGTGTCAGTGTTGAAACTATGCGGTAAAAATCATGCATAAGTGTAAAGTGCCATATAGAAACAGTGTAAAGTGTAAAATGTGAAAAAGGAACAATAAATTGTGGTTATTAAGTACTATCTTATACTTTTCTCCTGACATGTTAACAATATGTAATTGATGGCGTCGAATATATTTACAAAACACAATATATTTTTATTAGCTTGCCTGTATCCCTCACTTAGCAAGGTTGGCAGAGGGAACCTGAGAACCTAATAACCCTCTGCTTCTTAACACACTTCCGCTCCCCACTTTCCAACGATGTGGTGTGATCGTTTGTCTCGTTACCATAAGCAAGAGAACGCAAATATTAAATATTTCATTTCTTCGAGTGGTTCAAGCCCATAACCTGTTGCCTTTATAGTAGTACGCTTGTACTCCTGCGCCACAATCGGCTTCAAAAGGTATATATTGTTCGAAATCGGAAGCGGTTAACGTTTTTAAAAAAACACACGTTTTCAAAAAAAACACATAGTATTGTCTATTTGTATTCGGATAGAAGTTCGACCTACGTAATTGTAATAAGTGATGTGTATCACTTAATGACAATATTTCACACGAGCTTCCTTCCAATAAGGGACCGTCGCCTGCAAGCAACTGCCCCCGACTGACACAATTGTACTGCTTTAATAGTCTTTTTCATCTACATTTACCCTCTTTTACATGAATAAGCTAATAATATTTTATTTAATATTTAAAGCTTAGGGACTTAGTGCACGCGGTACTGCATCAAATTGTTAATGCGACGATTGTGGCTTCGATGACCAGACTGTATCACAATTATTTTTATTTTCTCGTTCTAACTAATAAATTGAGCGGTGCGTGAGAAATGAAGTGTTAAAGGTTCCCCCTGCATACCCTGATTTATGCGGGATATAACGTGAAACTACAATCCAAAGTTTGATAAAAAGTCATCAAAAATATAAGACGACTTCCCTTAGTCTCGTCAACCCTGTTCGAAAATCTTTTATTAGAACGTGACACAAATACTATCAAACAATATTGTCAAAATGGACGTGCATAGTTTAGTTCACTTGGATTGCAAAACATAAAATGTCATTTCTCGTTGGAATTTCAGGAAATCTTCTTTTAGTGCTCGAAACGTCGCTGTCAGTCACTGTAATGGAAGAATTTTTTTTACATAATATTTTTTCAGCAGTCTCTCTGCGTCATGCTGTATCCCACATATAGGAAGGTAGACAGAAGGAACCTGGGAACTTAGTGAAGTTAAGACACTCTAATACCATTCTTGGAATAGATATTCATTCCAAGAAGTAGTTGAAATAACAATATCGAATTGATTACTATACATTACATTATGAAATGATTACATTATGAAATCATACCAGATAAGTGAAAGCGATATTAGATTTCGTTGTGGCACTTTGAAGTTTATATATAGATAACAATTACGGTACAAGTGTTTGACAATCCTTCTTAGTACTAATATTACATTTGTGACAGTTCAACATTTTCCGTCAAATTCTAAAGACATAACGTGTTGAGTGGCGGATCTCAACGCCGCGCTCTGCTAAAGCAGAAACAAAGGATACACTTTTCAAAATTAAATATCGTTGGTAGAATTTTGAGGAAATAGTCAATTACTACAAAATAGATATCGACAGTTTATTGATTACACTAATAGTAAGCACAATTAAAAAAAACCGGTCAAGCGCGAGTCGAGTTCGCTCACGGAGGATTCCATACAAATATTGGAGGTCTCATGCTTTTTCTGAAATTCAAGCTTAGCTTAGCCTTTCATCTGAACTGGCGGGCTAAATACCAAATTTTGCTCCCTTGTAAGGCGATTAGTTTTTAGGACTTAACCATGAATGTATACAGGTACCATAGTTTTCAAGTTTTTGCATGAACTACTTAGTACTAGTAGGTAACTGTAGACGCTAGTTTAAATACTTAAATTAATAGTAGTGGCTATACATGTTATAATGCTAGGTGTACTGGAAGTACCCTATGAATTTTTATCCTTTTCATAGTGTCGAAATACGCATTTTTACTATATAAACGGCGGCATTTTTTTTCTAATATAAAAATGTTTTTATCAGAAAATTATGAGGCCGTCTGAATATATGGTATGAATTTCAACCCGATATCTATAAGCTGTCCTGAGATAAATAGTCTTGACAGACAGACAACATACAATTACAATCATAATTTACAATATTATTACCATACCATATGTACGAGTATATTAATACATATGGTATGCTAATAATAGGTATAGATATACCTATTGTGCGAGTCGGATCTGTGCACCGAGGGTTCCGCACCATTTTCAGGATTGTAATTCAACGGGAAATACCACTTAAACCTAAGTTTGCATACTCCCGCAACCCGCACTCATCTTGTATGAAATGAAGTAATAATAAGTGTGTAATGATTTCAAACGATATTTTATCAACTCCATCGTCACATAAAAGACGACAAACTCATTTCAGGTAAGCATTTCTCCTTATTTAAATTTTCCAATCAAAAGTCTGTAAAGCGTCCCTCTCGTGTTTCGCACATAGCGTCCTACGTCCCATAGAGCAATCACGCAGAGCTGAGCCGGCGAAGCTTTACATGTAAATAGTTTATTACATTACTAGTTAATTCCTGTGATTTCCATCAACTCAACGTTTGCAATTGTCTTTTGATTTTGTTTGCGTCGAGAGGTCATCATCATCTTGCATTATATTTTGTGTTTTATGCCACAAAATAAAATGTGAAGCCAGTCGTGGCGCAAGCACATCAAGCACAAGCGTTCGACTTTGAACGTGACAGGATGTGGCTTTAAGTTTTCATTTCTCTCTCTTCTTCGCTCTAGTAACTAAGAAAAACGCGGCGTTGAGTTCCACAACTAAACAGGCAACGCCTTGAAAATTCAACGGAAAGTGGGGAACACAAGTATCTTAGTGATAGTGTCTGTGTGTCAGTGGTGGAGTGTCTAAGCATTAGGCTTCCAGGTTTCTGTTCCAGGTTTACCAATAGACAAGATACATGCGTATATGCGAAAGCTTAAAGAAAACAAATTAAATACTTTATATTTGTCTTATATTTTAAGCATTAATATTAGGCCGTCATAGCACAGCGACGCAGCACATGACTATAAACACGATAGTTTCTTTTGCTCCCTTCAGTGATACGACTAAACGCAGCGTTCAGTTGCGCTTGTCAGATACTGTCTCGACTAACGATAGTGGTGGTGATGCTTGATGCACTGGACAACGGAGCGAGCCGCGGCGGCCTTACCTTGCCAGTTCAGTTCAGTACAAACATACATTCAATATTTAGAAAAATAAGTAGCATTTACAGAATCAATTTCAATTTTATAAGAACAACAGACCATTATATGATTGCGCTATGAATAGTTCATGAAGCGACGCCTCTATCTGAATATAGGAACGTACCGATTGAGTTTCCACTTGGGGTCATTATTGGTCGCACAAATACAAGTGTTTCAGAAATAACATTTATTTGTTTACAGCTGTTTGCTCAGTGTTTGAGCGATACGTTATTTTGTTATCGTAGAGATATTAACGATTAAAGTGACTCTTGGAGAAGTAACGGTAAATATTTAGTTAAATAGGTTGTTGTACAGATTTTTTTTCTGTTTACATCCATTTTTATAAAAAGATTATATAACAACGGAATAAAAAGTAAGTGGTAAAAAAGCTAGAGGGAGACCTCGGTTGAGGCAGACGAGGCATGTAGAGACCGTAGCGTTTGGCACTCCGTTCTCTTTGACTTCCCCGCAAGGGATAAAGCGTGAAGCTGTGTTGATGTTGTTGTTTAATTGGTGCATCAATACAACGTGTGACTGTACAATCAGCAGGTCGTGGGTTCGATTTGGACTTTAGAAAAAAATATTTATTTTAAACAGTGTGAAAGAAGCACACATCATACCTATACATAAAAAAGGATCTGAAACTCTAATTACAAACTGTCGTCCTATATCCATTTTGAATATATTGGGTAAAGTGCTAGAAAAACTAATATATACTAAATTGTATTCTGTTCTCAGCAGAGCCATACCTAATAATCAACATGGATTTATGAAAAGGCGATCAACT
>DWGR01001996.1:0-14607 GCA_018247715.1 Heliconius burneyi
GGGGGGGTACGTATTGTATGGCATTGGAGGTGGTGTAGGAGAGTTTCAGTGTTTTGATATGTGAATGTCTTGATCTAGTCCGTGAGAATTTTATTGCAGTTGCGGCTGTTTTTGGTATAAATGTAAATGTGTTTATTTATCTCATTATATAATTGAGCAGATCGTTTGATGAATTGCATAGAGGCAAATCTAGTTTTAGTTACGGGATTTTTAATTCTAATGTATTTTCTTCTTTTTTCTTTTATTATAGCATCATTATAAACCGTCTAATGAGTTTTTAAGATAGTCGAGTACGTATATTTTCCTAACATGTGCAATGAGCTGAGTTTATATAAATGTTCAGTGGAGAATCGTGAGTTTTTTTTAAATATATACACTTTATTAGAGCTGATATTTATCACCACCTTCAAATACAGGTGTTGTGATAGCACGTTTTAGTCGAGTTAGAAAAACTCCCTTGCTGAAGCAGAGATTAGCAAGATGAGTTATTACAGGAACATCCCTACTAATAATGTATACAAATAGTATATATGTTTAAGGAATAGTGTTGAATACTATCCCAGCCTGGGGACGCTATGCGTTTAAAAAACCCATTAGAATATTTTTCACTTCATCTCCGTCTGTTTCTACCATCACAAAAGAATTGACTTGCGGCGACCGCAGATTATGGTTTTCGCAATAAGCATTAGGAGTACCATGTATTTTTTGGGCAAGCTCTTTTCAAACATTCGCTGAAATACTCGTTAATGTAGTTAGCTGATTGTAAAGAAGAGGATTTCATAGATAGTAATTCGACGTTAGGATTCTTAGATTGATTAGTAGTACAGGTCATGTGTTTAATATTTTTCCACAGTATTTTATTGTCTTTAATATTTTTAGTAATTTTTCATATTTTCTTTAATTTTTTTAAATTAAATTTTTGCAGTGATTTCGATGCTTTAAATATGTTATCTTTATTATAATCATTGTGTGGATCATGTTTATATATTTTTTGCAATTTATTGCCTTCGATGATCCAAGCTTTTATTATACGTTTACTGTTTGGAGTTTTCAAAATGATTGTTTGTATTTATTGATTCAATTAATTCATATATATTAGGAGGTCAGTAACTACTTCCGGACCGCTGCAGTAAAGTAAATCAGCTATATTATTTTCTAAAAGGTACTTAAATGCCTGGTGAAAATCAACATTAGATCTGGTTTCATTATTTATATGAATATTTTTGTATTGCTTAAAGATAGAAAGGTTGTGTTTTACTGGTATGTAAATACCGATATTTTTTGGGTATTAATTTACATCATAAAATAGCTTAAACAATTGTCGTCTCGAGTCTGGAGGGTATGTCCTGGCAATATTCCATACAGTGTTAGCATGTTCAGATAATTCGTTATTTTTGCAAGTTCATAAGGTAATTCAGAGTTACAAAAATTATAAAATCTTTGTAAAATTATTTTGTTACTTTTTAGTTCGTTGTTAGAAGTCGGTTTTTCTTTTTTTAAAGATTAATTAATTTTACGATTTTAAGTAATGAGTAGATCTTAAAAGGATGCTTCTTAAATGAGTGGTGGTAGTGGTAGTCAACGAGTAGTAGTGGTAGTCATATGTAAAATTTCACTTAATTAGGTGCCTGTTGTGTTTACAACATGCAATCTAACAATGTGGTATATTGAGAAGAACATACATAGTAATAATATCCTTATAATTTTATCAATTTCGGCCAGAGACTACTACTACCTTAGATCCGTTATGCACGAGTCTGGAGGCATCGATCACGATGTCTATAACCGGATAAGCGCTGCTTGGGCTAAATGGCGGGAGGTCACCGTTGTGGTCTGCGATCACAGGATACCGACCAAACTCAAGGATCTGATATACAAGAGCATCATCCGACCGGTTCTTTTATACGGCAGCGAATGTTGGCCAGCACTATCTTGGCACACTCAGGAGCTTCGCGTCACGGAAATGAAGATGCTGAGGTGAATTGCGGCGTAACGCAGCCTGACCGCATACGGAACACGTTCATTCGAGGTGGTCTTGGAGTTCGTGACGTAGTGGATAAGCTCCAAGAGCGTCGGCTGAGATGGTTTGGCCACGCTACGCGCCGGCCTAAGAACTATGTCGGATGCAAGTGCCTTGGTATATCAGTCCCTGGAGTAAGACCTCTCGGAGCGCTGGTTGGATGTCGTGACGCAGGACATGAGAGCCAATTATCTAACCACCAAGGATGCTAAAAACCGTGCAAAGTGGAGTAGATTGAGCAGGAAGGCAGACCTTGGCAATAGCCGGGATTAATGCGAGGATGAAGAAAAAGAAGATATATATATATAAGATATATACTAGAGATTTAAACGCGGCTTGGCTTGCTTAAATTTATTTTTTATTATCGTCAAATAATTATACTACATATTTTATAAAAAGTATACCATGTCCTTTCTTATACCTCTAAAAATATTTGTACAAAGTTTTATGATAATTGGTTGAGTAAATTTGGCGTAAAAGCGTCACGACAAACTTACATTCACATTTATTATATTAGTACGACTATGATGAATTCACTTAGTTCAGACAATAAAAGGGAATATTATGGAATAATAATATTCTTATTAAAAGAAAATGACAAACAAACTCAACAATAAGAGATACAGAAAAGATGACAGAAATATTGATTTAAAAATAGGTACAATCTTATTATCTTCTATCAACTCTCAATCTAACATATGTGAGACGTGTTGAATAACGTTGGTTGCCATTGAAGTGTCATAGCATAAATGCATTATATAAATATCATTAAAGAAAACAACTTGGTTTTATAATTTATTACACGCACTGTAAAATCAGGTCTTATTACGCAGTATTGCTTTGAAAATGTTTTCTTCGACTATAAGTAAAACCGATACGGAAAACTACTTTACAAAGTATATTAAATTTTAAAGCTTAAATTGATATCAGCGCACAAATATCTTGTTTGACATCTTGGAAAATATAAAACAAATTGTTTTAACATAACTATGTTATAGAAACAGTAGGTTAATGCTAAATGTTGGAAAAATATATCTAGATATTTTTATAATTGACACACTCTGGTCATCTCTTATCAACTCTTTCTACACACTCTGGTCAACAATTAAAATAAAATATTAAAAGTTTGATGAAGTAATATAACTACAACAACATATTTATATATTGCGACCGCTCACGCTACGGAGGGTAATAAAGATGAGAAATTATTTTTAATAACATTATGGGGCGCGGGACCGGTGACACCACAATATTTTGGTGACTCTGATACCAACCCTTATTACGGGAAATTCCTCGCTTGCAAGTAGTGGGTAATAATAATAATCCCCCGACTTTCTTTATGACCTCTCGGAAGCTTTATGTGGGAATAAAAGTTAACCTCATGCGCTTTATATTATAAGGTGAAGTAGTTTTCGAATTTAATAGTATTTATTACATTTATTAATATGTTTAACCTAAAGAGTACTCGAAATCTGACAAATTAATGTGAAAGTTATTTCAAATTCAATTACAGCCATTTTGGACCGTCTAGAGAAGCGAGGCTAATCGATGACATAAATTGGATACATACTGATTAGCAACAATTATCAGAAGCACGATGCGCAAATTGTGATTAGGGAGATAATATAAACCACATAGCAAGGCGGCGGCACTAATTGAAAGCCTGTATACTGTAAGTAGCCGGTAATGATTGCTCTTGCATATATCTGGTGGCTCTGCTCTCTTGTGGTCATGTCAAAGTTTAATTCGTGGTGAATGTAATTTCGGTACAACGGACAAATTTTCCAGGGGAAGAAGGACAAAAAGGTAAGCCGGTGACGAGGCTCGGTATGCGACGCGATTATGAAACGCCATTTGTCAAGTTTTTATTGGGCTCCCTAAAGCTAAGTCTATTGTTGTGCAACCCCCAGCACCCGCGCCCCCCGACCCTTGTCTGAATCGCAATCATCCGTTATTTCTGCTAGTATGTTATTATATTTTAAATGTATACTTGTAACATTTATCTTCGTGGATCAAATAAGCTTATTTTTACTAATTTATGCACTTTATTAGCTTTCAATTATTTGCTAATCGACTGTTTGTGGGTTCGATTCCCACTCGAGGAGATGAAATATTTATTTAAATTTATCTTTTCATTTCTTCGTTCTGGCATCGAGGCAAAGCGTCGTTGAATTCTGCCACTCAATACGCAATGCCTCCAGAATACGGCAGAAAGTGGGGAACGGAGTGTCTTAACATTAGGTTCCCTCAGCCTACCCTGCTGTGTGCGGGATACAGCGTGAAGCTGATTTGATTTAATTTTTATTTGCTTTTAAAATGCCTATTCAACATTTAGGTTCTGATAACGATATATATATATATATATATATATATATATATATATATATATATATATATATTATAACTACTAATATTGATGATACTAATGTGTGAAATCAACTAGTGCGATATGAAAGGGGACTAAGACTAATATTAAACCGTAGCGTTGTGGGCGAAGCGGGTACCGGATACGGGTTCCGTCGGTGCAGCCATATTTCGCGCATCGCCGGTCAAAGCGTTGCTCTTGCTGGGAAGTCGAATAACTTTAATATCTGTTGCACCCCAACATTAAAGGATTCCTAGTCTCCAAAGTTAATCTATATGACTCTCGTGCCTTAACAAGTGGCTCTTTAGGAGATAGTACGTAAACTAAATATTATTTTTAATGTATAGTATAATAATTGTAAAATGTAGTGCATGGCGTAAGGTTTTGGGTTGGGTTCAATTTCCATTAAAACAAAAAAATATTTAATATTTTCATAGAACGATGTTCAGTTCCGCCACTCAACGTTAAGGGCCTCCGGAATTCGCCGGAGGTTGGTCTTAATGGGAACGACGTGTCTTAACACTGGGTTCCCAAGTTTATTCTGCCTAACTTGCTGGATGCACCGTGAAGCTGAAAAGAATATATTAGTCGACTCCAAACATCTTTATATAGAGTAATAAATTTAGATAGAGTAAAATTAGTAATGTAAGGAAGGCAGGGTGGAGATTATTATAGGCACTATAGTGGAAAATATTGAATGAAAACTATGTGTGAAAAATCAAGTCTTTAATTAATACATCATAAAATGAATATATTAAAAAAAGTAATTTGAAACTAAACTAAATTGTTATCTAGGGATTAGAAAATTACCAACAGGTAGTGTAGTAACTACAAATAACAAATATATTCATGACTTACAATCTATATATAAGTTTATAAAAACTGGAACGTTTATTTGATTGATGTCAGTTTGTCTTTTTGAAATATTTTGAAACTTAATACTTAACAGTAATATACAAAAAATTGTTGCTTATATCTAGTACAGAAAAAAAATTATAGAAAAAAAATATCTTATAGCATCCTGCTATATATTTATAGAAAAAAAATATATCTTTCGCATAAACTCCAGCTACTATGAGAAAGAGTGCAAGAACATATTCAATTCTTTTATGCTACCCAATCTACGACTACCTCCGATAGGTAATTTATAATATTAAAAAATACTGTTGATTTTATTTCCAAATAAAAAAAACCAATTGGGTAATTTTCGCTAATGTTAATAACAAAAAGCCATGGAAACGATATCTAGTTATATCTATCTATTACAGTAGGTATTATCCAATTATTTTAAGTATTCAGGTAGAAATAAACTTAGATTTTTAAATACATCAAGTAAAATTGTAGCCTGTGCTACTATCTTTTTAAATCGGCTCAGTAGCTTTAGAGTTTATACATCACAAAAAAAAAACAAATTTACCTCTTTATAAACAAAAACCAAAGTAAAAAAAAGATACAAGAAACTTACGTACAAGAAACTTACGTAAGAGAAAACTGGATTTTTTTGATATTACATATCAAAAAAGTCCAGTTTTCTCTTACTATTCATCAGCTGTTCGTAGTGTGGGCGTTCAGGAATGGCAAGTTGAGTCATGATACTTCCGCACAAGTATTGCAAGTAAATTCGAGGTACTTTGAGGAGAGTCGTGAAGGTATCTATTATTTCTGATGTTTGAGAGAATAAACTGGCCGCAGCGACTGCAGCAGCTGCTAAGTGCACCGTACGGACATTGGTAATATCTGAAAATAATTACAATATATTTCATTCTTATAAGTGTTTCATAGCTTAATTAATATATGCTAACAATTATAGTGATAATAATTATATAACTTTATTTTAAAAATCTTTACGAAACTAGTATTTTCCAAATTCAAAAATATATATTAAAATGAAAAAGTTACCTTGTCTACGAAATTCTGGTGGTATAGAAGTTTGGCTTCTAATTTCGCTTTCAATAATGTCCTTGTAATAATCAGCCAAATCTACAATTAACTCGATTCCAGCCTCATTCAACGGTAACATATTTGAATATGAGGCCAAAAATAACGCATGATCTAAAGTATTCCAAAAAGGAATTTTAAAATCTGTAAAAATAGTATTATCCTTGAACTTACTAAAAATAAATAAATCAGCTCCAAATGGTACACTGTGAACATGGTAAGAAGAGAGAACCTAGTGTTAAGACACTCCAGTCCCCAATCTTTGCCGAATTCTGGAGGCAATGCGTGTTCAGTGCCAGAACTCAACGCCGTGCTTTGCCACAACATCAGAGCGAAGGAATGGAAATTAAACTTAAATAAATGTTTCACTTCCTCGAGTGGAGATCGAACCCACAACCGTCGCGTGACAGTCACATTCATGTGACTGCGCCACGACAGTGCACGATCATTGAAAATAATTTTCTCAGAGCAAAAAAAATTACTTCAATTGATCTCGACATAATAGTTTTACTATCATAATATTAAAAATAATATTCCATTTTTGTTTTTAAGAAAAAGCAAAACCTACCTAGCTAGCTAGTACTAAACCTAGGTAGGTACCTACTTAATTTTATTGTATCTATATATTATCCACGGAAACAGCTCGCCTTGTTTACTTTAGCTACTTTCATATTTTTATGTCCCACGGCATTCCACTTTGGGGCAATGCAGCCGGTAATTAAATCAATTTTTGTCTTGCAGAAGCTAGCGATTCGCGTAATCTATAACTTAGGCCACAAAGATTCAATAAGGCGAAAAATTAAAGTAATTAATATTTTTGAAAATGTTATTTATATACGCTGAGATGATTGTACCAAAAATGGTGATATACATAAAATCAATACTAAAAATAAAAATAAACTTATCGCACCTGTAATCCGATTACATCGTGTCCGTAATTCTTTTAAACATTATAAAACAACCCAGAAGATCTCCGCGAATGTTCTATATCGAAATTTAAAAGAGTTTTGACAAGACGTTTGTGTATTAAAGGTTATTACAAAATTTATGAATTATGTAAATGATAACACGCCTAACGAATGCAATGATCGCTGCAGTCTATTGATTATACCTATTAAGAGTGAGACATATGATTTTAAAAAAAAAGGTAAACGATTTCGTAGTTCATATTTAATGCGAATATTGAAGCTTATTATAATAATTGAAAATCTATTGTTTCTTTAACGTACTTATCACATACCAGACAGATAAAAAGAAAATAAAATAATAAATAGAAAATTATAAATTACTTAATGTGGAGAATATTTTCATTTCAGTGGCGATGATGTCTTTAACTTCTAAGTGTATGCCGTGACACAATAGTTGATGTCGAACCATTTTATAATTGAAACGTCTTACGCTCGAGTTCATTTTACTGGACAGTAATATGCAGCATGTTGTTATGGGTGCCATTTGACTTCGCACTTCTTCAATCTTTTCATTTCTCAATCTCGGATCTAAAAATTCCACAACATTAAAATTATCAATTAGTGACAAACTTTTCAAACAATTCGTAAAGTCAACAGGGGAAATTTTTTTGGATACTTTGGTTATTTTCGAGACAAGGTATGGGAAATCAACATACGTAGAATCTCAGGATTTGAGAAAAATATATCATATATATATATATATATATATATATATATATATATATATATATATATATATATATACAGGGCGAAGAAATGAAAATATAAATTTAAATTAATATTTCATCTCCTTCAGTGAGGATCGAACCCACAACCATTTGGTTCTACGCCAGTCGTGGCGCAGTGGCACAAGATGTGACTGTAAATAAGCAATACCATAAACAACAATTACATACAACAATTGAGCACGTGCTTAAAATTATATAGTATTAAAATTATTTACCTTCAATATTTGCGAATCTCACTCTGAGTAACTGTAAATAACTTTCTAATATCCTGCAGGCCAGACCAGCGACTCCGGAAAATTTAAGATCAAGTGTATCGGAAATATTCCATAAAAAAGTTCGGGCACTATGCGGCACAAGTTTAATATGACTTTCTTTACCTATAATACGAATATATTTATATTAGCAAGATATAGCTGAATACTCAATTATGAATACTCAATTACTAAATACTGAATACTCAATTACAAATAAAGTGACAACGTGCTTAACTCCTTACTGCTTACCTTCTTTATTACACTCTTCCAATACCACTTCGAGCCACTCACGAGATAGAACTGATGAAAAAAATGTATGGTCCGACATGTTATCTCTGGTACGAAAGTTACAAATTTTGAAAATATTACGTTATAAAACAATATAACTTGTAATCTATAACGAATCACAAAACTGACCTAATTAGGATCGAATCTAATTTTCAAAATGGCGATTTCCTTTCATCGGTCGCACAATATATTGCTATATCATAAAATAAATATGACATTGCCATAGTCAACAAGTAACATGTTATCTAACTTGTCAAATTTAAAAATATTATTAAAAAAAACTATAATATAATAAATAGGCAATGACCACATACTATTAATTTTAAATGCTTTATTATTGTCTATTCATTATTAATAATATTCACTTGTCATATTTTTTTAGTTCTACCCTCTAAATGATTTTCTCAACTTTTTGTGTTGTGCACGTCTACCCTCTAATCGTATTCATTAGTCAGCAACGTAGCGCATTATTTCACTATATTAGGTCAAAGATCTAACTTGAGACTTACTCAAAGAGATGTTCTAAAAAAATCTCAAATATGTTTGTCTATATATGAAGATTTAACATAAACAATGGCTTTTGTATGAATATTAAAATGGTGAATATTCTTTCCGTTTACTAAAACACATTGAATTTTTGGATTTTTATGTCCTTTAAAACGCAATTAAATTAAACGAGACTTAAATATTCATACATTCAAACTTTAAAAGTCACAAAATATTATAAAAAGATATGTAACTTATATTGTTAAAATCTCGGCAGAGAGTGGGGAACAGAGTGTCTTAACACTAGATTCCCTCTGTCTACCCTGCTATGTGCGGGATACAGCGTGAAGCTAATAAAAAACTAATAAATATAATTAACTTATATTAAATATGTGAATCTTTAAAAAATTAAACAATATTTAATATCTTCATTGTATATTGTCATATTGAATGCCTTGATTATGACCATGTTAATTCTCGCTTTCAGCCCAATTTTCAATTGGGAAACGAGCGCGAACAACCGTTGCATTTATAGTAAGTTTATATACATTTATAGTAAGCATTTATAGTAAATTTTCAACTGAACTAAAGATGTATTCCAAATTTCAGCTCAATTGGACAAAGGAAAATGTATTACATTTTTGTATTAGATTTATTTCCTTAAGATTTTAAGATGATTTTAAATAAAAATAAGTATAGTAAAACAATATAACATGAAAAAAAATTCTCCTTCAAATTTTTATGCAAAGCTTTTAATTTGATAATCCGCAGACGTACGTAATAAACGGAATAGTAAAATGGTTGAAAAGGAAAAGCGAGACAGTATGGGCGTGGCGGCGACAAGGCGTTGATTTTTCTCTTTCGCTCCGCCCAATGGAAAATATCCATGTCCCGCCCTCACACCATTTATACACATCTTTTGAAAATAAAAATCATACGTATTAAAGTAGGACGTGTGCACTGTGTGAGATAATATAATATTAATTCATATTAAGGCCGTCGTGGCGCAGCGGCACAAGGGTATGACTTCGTGCGCTGCAAAATCGACTGGTTGTGGGTTCGATTCTCACTCGAAGAAGTGAAATATTTATTTATGTTTATATTTCCATTTCTTCGCTAAGGTGTCGTGGCAAAGCGCGGCGTTGAGTTCTGACACTCAACTCAATGATCCAGAATTCGGCAGAAAGTGGAGAACAGAGTACCTTAACACCTTGTTCACTGTGTCTACCCTGCTATGTGCAAAACATATTAGTATTATACGTATGATACAAAACAAGATATAATATATCATATTTTGTGTATAATAATGCTATACATTTTTTTATTACAGAAAATAACAACACAGGAGTTAAAGACTAGATATCAAAGCTCATCACCTCTTTCGATATACCTAGATTACCTAGATCTATCAACCAATCGTTTGTTTGTTTTTATAAAATAAAATAGAATGTTCTAGTCTTTTGATTAAACTACTAGCTCTTAGTTTTTATCAATTAATTCTGCACAAAAATGGAAATATAATTTAAAAAAGTTTAACCTACGAATGCAGAGAAATTGGTGAAACAATCTGATATCATATCATATATACTGAAGAGCATCGATAACACAATCGAACACCGATCAAGCGGCGGCTTGCGGCTAGACAGCTCAATTTCAGCGACGGTTACGTCCACAGTAGCAATAATATTACTTCCGCTTAGAATTTCCTGCGAATCTCTGTATATATATAATTTATACCGGAAACCATATACAATATGAGACGTATACGTATGGACACACGTTATAAGTTATGTTAAAAATAATCGAGTAATTGGGGACCTTAAACTCCAAAATCTAATGTAACTGAAATCGAATTACTTCATTCCAGGTTGTAATGTAAGTTCATTAATATTTTTTTGATTTTAACTTTACAAAACTCTGATGTTCCTCTTATTAATCTTACTCTCAAGTTTGACTTGTTAACAAAACTTAGAGTTAACCGTTATAAACAATAACTTTATTTATTTCAATCATCTCATCAAATTAAACGTCTTATGTCAACTTAAACCTTGTAAGTAATTTAGAAGTAGGTTAGATGTTTGTCAAGATATCGAAGTCAACTATTGATAAAAATAGCTTAACTTGAGCCTTTCAAATTTAAATTTATAGGGTTGAGCCTTAGAAAATCAGCGTCGCCAGTTATCCAGATTTTGACGGGACGTCTCGTTTTTTACCCCAAAAATTAGATATCCAGTTCGGGACAGGTATAGTCCCGCTTTTCACGGATTGTTCCACGTACTATGAGAATTCTTTTTTATTACTTAAAAATTTTAATAAATTATTAATAGCTTTATAGTTACAATCTTGGAGTCCGTGACGTAGCGGATAAGCTCCAAGAGCGTCGGCTGAGATGGTTTGGCCACGTTACGCGCCGGCCTAAGAACTACGTCGGATGCAAGTGCCTTGCTATGTCAGTCCCTGGAGTGAGACCTCTCGGACGCCCAAGAAAGCGCTGGTTGGATGTCGTGACGCAGGACATGAGTGCCAATGGTCTAACCACCGAGGACGTTAAAGACCGTGCAAAGTGGAGTAGGCTGAGCAGGAAGGCAGACCCTGGCAATAGCCGGGATTAATGCCAGGATGAAAAAGAGCTTTATAGTTATAAATAAATATATTTGTAAGTTTCGTATCATAGTTCAAAAAACCTAACTGCTTTGTATATTGTAAACCAAAACAATATCGTTCATGTAATGTGACGGTTTTCCATTAAAAACATTATTAAATTTATGGATAAATAATATTTTGCCACGCTTTAGACGAAAAAATTCCACTTTTTTACTTAAAATGTTCAAAAATCACGGTAACTACCGAAATAAATTCTGACAACTCTAGACCACATTATAATTAAGGGACATTTATTAATACTCTAGCGGCCCGCCCGCGGCTTCGCCCGTTTGAACTACATTATTATTAATTATAATAAAAACTCTTTATTTCACACTATAGTACACAGTATAAATTAAAATTTACAAGAGCTTATAAATAATAAGATGTGAAAAGGCGGCCTTATCACTAAAAGTGATCTCTTCCAGGCAACAGAATTGTAAGTATACATAGAGGGGTGCGAGCATAGTACGTTGGAAAATTAATAATGACAATACACGAAAAATTCATTTAATAAACAGAATTGAATGACAACTAAAATGACTTATAATATGACTTTATATTTCTTTAATCTGTAATGTTCTAATATGATTTTGTTACTACATTATTGTAATTTATATAAGGATTTTTGATTGCTTAGAATTAAAAAATATTACCAATGTTAATTATTTATTATACTTATATATTTTTGTACATTACATTATTGTTACCTATGTTAAGTACGTGTTATCATCACTTTAAAACTCTGTTAAATATCTTGATGTCAGTGTATAATTTAATTTACTCGTTACGAAACAGCCTTAAATGTTAAATTATGAATTTGGGTAAGGATTCATAATATCTTATTAACATCTGTACAGTTTTTAAATTAGTTACATAAATACATAAAAAATATACTTTTCCTTTTTTTGAAGTCGCTTGAAAATGAGAACATCTTTTTTGAAGTTGGTTGAAAAAAAATGCAACGATTGCGGTCTCATCTCAATCTCATTTCTGGTTTCAACGTTTTAAAGTTTTAACATGTTTTTTCTTGTAAGTATTACAGTACAACTACCTACGGTCATCTATGGTCTTCATCATAAGTTCCACGTCATCAAATTATGCTTTCCGAAATACAAATACACGAGTCTTTACCAAAAAATACCCAAATCCTAGTAAGTGTAATCTCCAGGATCCCATCATCACACGTTGACATGGTCACCGTCGGATCATCTGTGAGGTATATCCTTTCAAACAAAAAAAGAATTATCCAAATCGGTTCACGAATCTAATATTATCATAGACTGTTAGTTCTATTTAAAAAAAAAACATATGAATTGTTTATATGTGTAATGATAAAATAATATCAAGTAGGTAGTAGTTGTTCCGTATTATATTTGAGGAAACTTTAAGCTATTGCCTTGATTTTTTTTTCTTTTTAGATTGTATGTACTAGAGTTAATTTTTTCTAATAAATTATTTTTAACTGACTACTGTAAAAAAAGGAGGTTCCCAATTCGACTGTATTTTTTATGTTTGTTACCTCACGAATGAACTACGAACTTAAAAGTAACAAAATAATTTTACAAAGATATTATAATTTCGAAGTCAGTGTCAAGCTAATGCTACAACGTTACTACAATATCAAATTACTAAGCCAGATTGTTTTACTTCGCACTGAATTCAAAATTATAAAGTCTTTGTAAAATTATTTCGCCATTTTTTAATACGTTGTTAGAAGTCGGTTTTTTTTTAAATTAATTTATTGAGAAAAGAACTCGGTTAAAAAGAATATACGCGTCAAACAAAGAACGTCCTTCTACTTTGTCGCCGCTTAAAAATAATATCCAAGACCAGAGGAAAATAAATAATGTAGCCAACGTTATTATTATAATTCAATATAAATTTATAATTTGACATTTCCCTTCTTGCACAATTGGTTATATCACACAGGGGATTTTTCTGTCAACAGCTGATATGTAAATGCCACTGGAGTTAAAGGTTTGGAAAATTCTCATATTTATATTATCGGTGTTATTTATTTTCTCCGGCAAAGGATAAAATATAGCCGTATGGAAATGCGGGGATTTGGCGGGCGCGGTACTGTTTGACAAGATGACAGTTATAGGAATGGGTGGAGGGTTATGAATATGTCCTGTTAACTCCTTTATTGCGATTTTTCCTTTTACGTCCAAAAGTACCTACCTACTGTTGATACTATAAAAAACATAAATTTATGATTGACAACGCAGAGGGCGTTTTATTGTATAACATTATAAATAAATGTATACAGTTTATATAATTCGAACTGTAGTCATTTCGCCACAGTATAATAAAAATAGGATAAGTAAACTGATAATTGCTATACTAGATACGATTAATAAAAAAATAAATGAATCAGCTTCACGCTGTATCCCGCACACAGCAGGGTAGGCAGAGGTAACCTAAAGCTAAGACACTCCGTTTCCCACTTTATACCGAAATCTGGAGGTATTGCGTGTTGAGTGGCAGAACTCAACGCCGCGTTTTGCGTCGTTACCAGAGCGAAAAAATGGAAATATAGATGTAAATAAATATTTCACTTCCTCGAGTGGGGATCGGACACACAACCATCGCGTTACAGTCACACCCTTGCGTAGCTGCGCAGCGACGGCCTGCTAGTCGATTGTGGTAATTCATTATAATTAAAGTATACGATTTTTCTAGCTTAATGCTGTGTTCCGCACATAGCAGGGTAGGCAGAGGGAGCATAGTGTTAAGACACTCCTTTCCCCATATTTCCACAGAGTTCTAGTTCTGGAGACATTGTGTGTTGAGTGAAGAAATGAAAGCCTGTAATATAATATATATATATATATATATATATATATATATATATATATATATATATATATATATATATATATATATATATATATATATATATATATATATATAT
>DWGR01001997.1:0-14606 GCA_018247715.1 Heliconius burneyi
TATAGACGTGCAGCGTTAAATGACCACAACCTATATTCAATATCTGTAAAAATCACCCAAAATTGTAGAACGAAATGATTTAACAATCAAAAGTCTAACTTTGCCTAAAGTCCAATCTGGTCGATACCATCGATATCTAAGTAATTTGACAATCAGTGTAAACTGTCAAAACAGTAAATTATGGAGTGTAAACCATAACATAATAATATTCAGGAAAAACTACCTAATAATATTCAGGAGAGCAAATCCATCCACATTTTTAAGAAGCGTCTAAAAGCACACTTTATAGAACTATTTATCCTTAATAAATAATACCACAAGGTACTATAGTCAATTGTTAATTTTCGTATGTTACTACATAGTTGACTATTTATATATTGTATTATTATATATATGCATTCATATGTACTTATGTTTTATTTATATTTGTGTTGTTTATATATACTTATAATATCTATATTTACGAATTACAAGATTTATAATACATAAATATTAGTTTTTGCACTTGCAGGCCAGCAAATTTTAACTTTCTCTCACATCCATAGGTTGACTGGAAGAAATTTCTATTAGGGATAAGTTGACCTTTGCTAACAATATTCTGGACTACGAGTATGTATTAATTGTTTTTAAGTGCAATAAAGAGTATAATAATTTTTTTAAATTAAATCAGATTCACGCTGTATCCCGCACACAGCAGGGTAGGCAGAGGGAGCCTAGTGTTAAGACACTCCGTTCCCCACTTTCTGCCGTATTCTGGAGGCATTGCGTGTTGGGTGGCAGAACTAAACGCCGCGTTTTGCCTCGATGTCGAGTCGAGTGGGAATCGAACCCACAACCAGTCGGTTTTACAGTCACACCTTGTGCCCCTGCGCCACGACTGGCCTGAACATAATATTTTTCACACATTTGTATAGAAATTACGTTATAACATTATTGACATGTATCAGTTCATTTATAGCAAGTGGCAAAGGTGAGACCGTATAGCGCTTACAAATAACCTAGCTAACGACTCCAAATACTCTGTCTTACATATTATTATAATTATTTAAATTGTTTTCTATTAAAAATAAGAAGTCTTGTCTACGTGAGAATGTTGTGTCTATTTATTATTATTATTATTTATAATAGACAAGTTTTTACATTATTATTAGATAATTTATATTGAAGTAGAATTTTTAAGATAAGATCTTATTGCTAAAAGCTACATTTAAAAATAATTTTGTTTTCTCAGTCTGTGAAGAAAAAATTTGTTGAAATCTCCCATTTTAAATTCAATAAATGTTCCCAAACACAGAAAGTTGAGAACGGGGTGTTTGACACTAGGTCATGTATTTATAAATCTCTCAAGATGCCGTTTTCCTTCATACGAGTATACTTATACAGTGTTTTTGTTATCACCATTTTAAATGAAAGCACAGTATACAATTTATGAATTAAATCGGCATCTTAAGATTGATCTTAGACTTCCTCTACCTTTCCTTCTAAATTCGAAAGACACCTCTATATAAGAATAAAGTACGTAATACGGTGAGGTCGTTCTGGCGCATTGGCACAAGCGTGTTACTGTAAACGCAACGATAGTGTGTACGCTTCCACTCGGGGTAATGGTATATTGTTTATTAATATTTTTATTTCTTCGCTATGGTAACAAGGCAATAACGCGGTGTTAAGTTTCGCCAATTTCCGCAACACAAAAATTCGGCTGAAAGTTGGAAACGCCTAACACTAGATTCCCTCTGCGTACCCTGCTACAAGCGGGATATAGCGCGAATCTGATAAAAATGCGTAAAAATAGGACGTCTAATAAAAATAATTACATTTTTTTAAAACGAAAATAGCTAAGCTTATCTCAGCCATTAAGAGTAGATTGTCTTAATGTGTTTTAAACAATGGCTAGCTGTGGGAGAATGCCAATTGAAAAATAACGAGTGCTCCAGTTACCGACTGACTTACTAGACATTTGCATGACGATTTATATAACTGTTATAATATACTTTTAGAATATAAAGAGAATTTTAGTGACATTTCTCTGCATATTTTTATATGATAAGTAATCAAAAAAACTCTTCTTCCAAGTAAATTCATTTTATTCTTTATACTGGAGTCAATCTGGGTAACATTGACAGTGGGACTTTGAGCTGGTTTCGATCGTTTTTCCATATGACACTATTGTGTATTGACTATTTTTTATTTAACATGTTTATTTTAGTTGATAAATGTTAATTTGTAAAACAAAGAAAACACAAATATAGATGAAGATAAAGGTATTTTAGCACCATTAAGATCAAAAGTGCTAAACGAATTGCCGTCTGAAATTGAAATCAAATAAATATGATGACGTTGTGTCTACAGTACTAGGTCTTCCTAACGTCTCGACCCTGTGTATGAGGGGAGCGAGGGAAAGCGGCGCTAGGGTAATGTCCCTATAGGCCGTGGTCTCAAGCGGCACCTATGACTATAGGTGCATCGTTGGGTTGGCCAGCTTGTGGCCAGGAGAGGTATCCTCTCTGAGAGTCTTTTTGGGGCCGGGTGAGACCCACGGTTACCCGAGGGAGGCCCAGCTTAGGCGACAAGCGACCGAGGTGACGGCTTAGGAGTCAGGAGTGGGGACGGGGAGGAGATCCCTGGGTAGTCTTCTTCTGTCGGGCGGTCTTGTGTGCCATGGAGCGATGTCTCTTATGTGCGAGTGGTCCGGTGCATCGGCTCGGCGAAACACATTGAGCGCTAGCCGGCCGGCCGGATGGCTTAGGATTTTTCAACGCTGACGCTAAGCCTCCACTCCGCTAGCCAATTAGGCAGCAGGTCGATGGCTCGTTGGAGCTTCACGTTGTCTACAGTGGACACCAGTAAAATTTATATAAAAGATGAGGATTGACGATGATGACGGTCCTATATAATAGATGATGATTTTAGGGGGGAGTATGGGGGGAATAGACAATTGAATTTCTCACAATTCTTTTGTTTAAATTATTTTCACTTGTTTTCTTTTTAATTTGCCTAAATACAAATACCAAACGCTTCTAGATTGATTCAATGAAAAATATGGATGTTTTGTAATATAAGACTAAACTGAGGAATGATTCAAATTCAAAATATGCTTTATTCAAAAAGATTATTAGTAGCACTTTTGAACCGTCGAGTGAACATACAAACAAAAAGCTACCACCGGTTCGGAAGGCAGTTCTGCTGAGAAGAGCCAGCAAGAAACTCAACAGTTGCGCTTCTCAAATTATTTTATTACAGTAGTAAGTTTTTTTAGCTTCACGGTAACACAGCACGCACAGCAGCAGAATACACAGAAGGAACCCAGTGTTAAGACAATCCACTCCGCACTTTCCATTGAATTCTGGGATTCTGTTTAGTGGCGAAACTCAATACCGCGCTTTGCCTCGACACCAGGGCGAGGAAATGAAATATTAAATATTTAATTTCCTCGAGAGGGAATTTTGTAACTGCGCCACTACTGGCCTCTAAATGTTTTAATATTATTTATAGTCTTATTCATCCCGCCCGCATCGGATATAGCCACATCACAAGTACATTAGAGATGTAGAGTCCTTTTAATTAACATTGTTGGATCAATTTGGTCATAATGCGTATACATGTAATTTAAGAAGTTCCAGCAATAATGATAAAAGCAGTTTATTTGTATAGTTTCGATGTTAGTGGGTTCAAATACCACAAGGAAAAAGAGATAAAATTTTATATTTGACTAAGGGTCGCTCGCAACTTTCCGTACGTGAACTAGATAATTGACAAAATGGTCCCCTTACATAAAATGGTCTAAAAAGTAAACAAATAATAAAAGAACTGATATTATTTAAGCCCCTGAACGTATTTTCTTGCATCATAACTATGGACACTCTCTAAAGCAGGGGTTCCCCAACTTTTCTTGATCAGGGACCACTTATATATCAATTTTGCTAGCATTTAGGTGTTATAAATATAGACTGTCATAATTAAACCCAAATTTTAACGCAGGCCCACTAAAATTAAAATAGTTCGCGGACCATTTTTAGGCTTCTGCGGACCACTGGTTGGGAACCACTGCTCTAAAGGCACCTTTTAAAAAATCAAATAAAAACAATAGATACTACAACAGACACGATGAGTCTGTCTACAGACAAGTCGAAAAAATAAAAACTGTTTCCATTGGGGGTTAAAATTATGACATATTGTTTTTATTTTGAAATTTCGAGGACTTCTCTCTTGGTGCTCATCATGCATACAGAAAGACACTTAAATTTTATTTATATGGATATAATAGGTAACCTACTATTATGTTACGACAATATATTTTTTATGAACCAATTTATTAATACTAAAATAGCATAGTTTAACAATATCCGATACTGGTGTCAACCACAGAATAAAAAATACCCATAAATAAGTCTAAGGTATAAGTAAAAAATATAAGTATTTCAGACAGAGCTTACATTTAATGCAAAACAATCAAATTTATAGCTCCAACAAGTTTAAGGGGGCAATCTTATTAATATTCAAATTTAAATATCAATAAACTTCATATTTTATAGGCTTGCTTTATATTCACAGTACAATTGCATAGAACAACAACAATATTACATTGAAAAAAGATTTGTCATGATTTTTAATAAGTGTGCCAATGTAATTGTATATTTTATATCTATAAAGAAAACCAGCTTCCCGCACACAGCAGGGTAGAGCAACACTCTATTCCCCACTTTCTGCCGAATTCTAGAGGTATTGCGTGTTGAGTGGCAGAACTCAATGTTGCGCTCTGCTTTAAATAAATATCATATAAATTTAAATAAATATCAGCTCCTCGTGTGTCAGTGGGAATCAAATCCAAAACCAGTCAGTTTTACAGTCACACTGTGCCCCTGCGCTATGACTGGCCTCATAAACAAAATGTTGCCTATATAATATTTTTATATTAATTTTTAGTTTTTTCTATATCATTTTGTTTCTCACGGATCTCATACATTTACAGAAAGAATCATGTCTTAAGACATTTAACCTTTCGAGTGACGATTAAACCTGCATCATTGACATAATATAAAATAAATTATAAAAAAATACCTGTTTAGTTATGGGTGATTTATATACAGCCTCTAGTTTAGAATTTGGTGGTGGTTTCCTAGGTTTTGATCCCTTAATGCCTAGATATCGACCAAATGGTGCATACACAAATCTAAAACAAAACATACATAGTTATAAATCTATATCTAGTATATTCTCAATCAATTTTATTGAATACAATAAAACTTTTCAAAGATTTTATTAAATGTCATATGTTAAAAAAGTTAAGTAAGTCAATTGGAACTAATATAGTAATGGGAGATATTGCTTATCTTCCTCAATCAATCAAAACAAAGGCCTAGCTAAATAAAAATACAATGTCATATTTTCTTTAACTTAGCTTCACACAGTATCAAGCATATAGCAGGTTAATTTGGGGCTTTGAGTCTCAAAGTAAACCTTTTTCAAATTTGTCAGGGTTGAGTGATTAATGTCAGTAGGCCAGAATGTGAAAGAATACTTATTGTTTTTGCTGATTGGAGATTGAACTCACAACCATTACATTTACAGCCAATCACTACTCTACTATATGATAATAGTCTTTTGAAACAATACACATTATAAAGTCAAAACAGCTTCATGCTGTATCCCACACACAGCAGGGAAGGCAGAGTGAACCCAATGTCAGACATTCCATTCCCCCCTTTCTGCCGAATTCTAGAGGCATTACGTTTTGAGTGGCTGACTTCCACACCGCACTTTGCCTCGGTACAAGAGCAAAGAAATGGATATATAAATAAATAAATATTTCACTTCCTCAAGTGTGAATCGAACCCACAACCATCACCTTACAGTCACACCATTGTGCTCCTGTGCCACAATGGCCTCAAAACTATACCTTTAACCATAATCAAGAAAAGTAATGTCTTCTCAATATTTTATGGACATTTTTATGAAGTACAACTTCAGTTTTGAGATTTAAAGATACAAACTATTATTAAGATAAGATTATATTATCTGATATGAGGTTAAATAAATTTTATCTCACATATTTTATAATATAAGAATTGTCAAAATAGAAGCAATAAGAAAAATAATATATTAAATATTCTATTTTTGTTCTTATAATCATATTAAGCATTTGGAAATGCAAAGATTTCTTTTTATATCAAAATTGTGGTTGATATACAGGGTGGAAGTCAAAACTTTTATATTATTATTGGCATAGAGTTTGTGCAATGTTTGGATGAGTCAATGATGTAAATACGAAATCTAATCCTTAAGATAAGTGTAACAAAATAAGCCTGATTCATTCTTATTTGAGTTTGTTTGTAATTTAAAATTAAATTTGTATTACCAATTAACCTACAAAACCAAAAACAGTGCTGCATGCTTTATTTTATTATAAATTTATTTATTATAATATATTGAATTATGATTTATAAACTCAAAATTTTGTCACTGTTTTTGGAATGTGAATAAAATTTTATATCAAAGTGAATAATAATATAAATAGTGAAATAAAATATTTATCAAGACAACAGGCTCAATGTCACATGACGATAATAAACTTAATATATTAAGACAAGTTATTGTTTGTGATAAGATAAACAATTATATAAAATATTTTAATAAATTTCGATCAGGAAGTAAGTAGAGAAACCTTAATTAATAAAACTATTTGTATAGTATAAAATAGAAATAATGTGAAAATGCAATATGAAAAATATATATAAAAAAACAATATTATTTATAAATTTACGTTGAAAGTTAGATGTATAATTCATGAAAGCACAAAAAAACTTATGACTCAAGGTACCGTTTACGCCCCCGAAAACCGAGTGCGTGACGGTGTCTCAATTTATTTATATTTGATAGGTTAGACTTACCTCTCCAGTACATAACGTATGGTTATGAAAACTAACGCTAACGGTATCGGGAAGAAGACATGACGGTGATCCGTATACACCACTGCCTTATCGGGCCCGGGCGCGAGGTCCGACCATGTAGTATTAGGCGGTAACCACACATCCTCATTCCAAAACGCATTTACAAGCGGCCGAAGCATTGTTTTATTTATTTTAATGTTACACAAGCACTTAATCTAGTATTAAAATACTAGAATTTTATTTTACATTTATATCCATCAACTGCTACTAATTTGATTTAATGACGGACGGAGCGCGGTCGCGGCGCGGAGGTGAATGTCACAGATAATGTGAAAACTTCAGTGTCAAAGAGTACAGCTACGTTAACCTTACTTCTAGTGGTGGCTAATTTAATATTATAAATTTTTATATCTATAATTATTATCAAATAAAAGATATTAAAGAATAAAACGATTAGGCCTAGTTATTTATGATTAAGAGATAAATTTAATATTTTTATTACTTTTCTTCATATAAAAATGAAATACTTAGTGTCAATTTTATAGTTGTTAAGTAATATTTTATATGGATAAAAATTTTATAATTTTGTAAGACATTTTCAAAGTTGGAGAAATTAAACACATGAATGGTATTGCAATACTTTTTATATTATTTAACTTTTTTGGTCGCATACAAAAACATAATCGATATTGTGCATAACAAAGCTCACCCATCCCTTATGCATACATTGCACATATTATTCACAACACTAAACATATCTTTTCGATACAAAAAATATTTTAACGAAATATTAATATGATAAGAACAAAAGAAAAATCCAAAAGCAGTCTTGCTTTTTCGAATTGCTTTTACTTATAAAAATAATAACAATAAAAAAAATACTCCAATATATAAATCAAATTTTAAAAGAAATTAAATATAAAAGAAAAAACAAAACACTTTTACTTATGTCAAAATACATTACAACTGGGACATAAGTCTGACTTGCCTTTATATTTATTTTCACTGTACTTTAATTAATCTCAACTTTTACAACATTAATGGTCTAGATTTTAGGCTCATAATAAAAAATGTGTATAATATATGAAAACCAATATTTAAAAATACATATGCTTATTTAATTAAGAAACCCTTTTCAGGTAATATTTGCTATATGTTTGAAACAGCACAAAGTAAGCCGTTTCGTTACAAAAATGTAATAATAATTATAATAAAAAATTATGATGAGCCTAAATCTTAATATTATCCTTATTCTAACAATTCTCGCAACAATAAGATTTAAAAGGCACGAAACATCGTATAACGACATTGTACTGACTTGACGATAAAAAGTTGCATATAAATCTTTACTTAATAATTTACTCAATATTAATTATGATATTTTATGTCTGTTTGCACTGTCATTTATAATTGTTATGTTTTTGACAAAAGAGACTGCCTTGAAAATATTTACGTAGTTTTTAAATATATGAAACAAGTTCAAATAAAATTAATAAAAACAAAATTAAGCAATTGTTCACATACAGAAATCTTGTATGTATATCAAAATATATTAAAAAGAAAAACATATTACATATTTGAATAATTTTAAAACTTATTAATGGAATTTTCTTAAAAAAATTAAATAAACAATTCACATTTTAAAATACAACATATTTATAATTTTTGAGACATTTTGCCTCAATAAATATTTTAGGCCCTTCTCAAAAAAATATGTATTGATATAATTTGAATTTTCTATACCTACTATTATTCATATAAAAAACAAATATTTTTATCCTATAAAAGCGTCTTTGGGTGTATTTGCGTAACATAGTAATAGTAACCTACTCACAGTGCAATTTATACACATTAAGTCAAATGATATGGATATATTTTTTTATAATTTTCTAGAAATATCTACTTTAAACGATTAAAAATTTTACTATAGATAACAATTGGTTTCATAATCTGTAGCATTTAATTCTTAAATTTTAATTATTTGTGTAAATTCAGTATAATTAGGCCGTAAAGGACTTATATTAAGCTTTACATAATTAAAAAAAAACCATAATAACAATCCGATACATATTACCATATCAAAGAACACAGTGTGAGGCTGAAACACTGACGTGACAACTAAATTATTTGAAAACACAACTTAAAATTAAAAATAAAAATCTACAAAATCTATTTTTTTTTAAAAAAATGCTGAGGAAATTAGATTGAATCTACAATCAATCATGCATTAACAATTAGATGATTTATTTAGAATAATTATATTCAATACAAATTGTGTAATAATTTTTTCTAATCGCAAATTACAAGAAATCTTTCATAAGCCTTTATAACTTTATAATTTTTATTAATAAAATAATAAAATAAGAGGAAACAATTTTGACAAATAAGAATTTTTTTAGTAATTTCTTATAACTTTTGGTACAATTTAATATAATTTCAAGCATTATAATTGTCACGTAAGTGTTCTCATTATTATTATTAAATAAAGTGTATTATTAGTCTATCTATTATAATTATAACAATAAAACTATATATTTACTACGTTGGCTAGTAGGGCTGTGTCAAATTCAAATTTTTGCATGTAAAATATTTAAGATATAAACGTATTAAAATATATAAGAAAATATATTTCAATTCAACATCAGAAGCAATTTGCTTTTTAATATTATATAGTCTAAAACTTTTAAAAATACATCATTTTTTTTACTTTTAGGTATTTCTGATATCCTAAGAATTTTAACAGCGTTTGGCCTATATAAATAAAAAAAAACCACTAACTTTGACACCAATACCCTTTCTGGAGAAGATAACATGAATTCAATTCACTATTTAAAATTAAGATTTCGTATTGATATATCAAAATATTCTAAGACTAAAATAACAAGCTTTTATTAAGTTAATGCAAAAATATGTATTTGTTAAAATTAAGATAAGGTACAATATGTAATGTGCGATGTAATTATGTTAATAATTATTAGTTAAGTCATAAGGAATCTCATAAAAGGCGGTATTTTATATGGGAATCTACCAAACACTTATTGAAATAGGGAGATATTATAACTAAAGGCGATAAATACAGGTTAAAAACCAAATTATGGGTATGTATATATATAAAAATATTATTAAAAAAAAGAAAAACTATATGTATATATTTTAGTTTTAAGACCTAGACACTTCAATTTTCATTTTCATCACTAAATCGAGATATTGCGTGTTGAATTGGGAAAGTCAACGCATAATTATGTCTTACGCGGTACACAAAGTCTTATTACAAACGCCTCTTTGTTTGTTCTGGTAACAAGACAGAGCGGCGTTGAGTTCCTTTAGGCAATATCTCAAAAAATTGGACGCGCGTGCGCGGGGAACATCAACTAGGTCTTTACTATAAATATATACATATAATAATAAATAAATGCACAATTAAAGGAACGTTTTTCTAACTAATAGAATAATATCTACGTTTTGGAACATAATATTTTTGGTATAATTTCGATACATTAAAAGAATTGTGACTAAGTTTTTCAACTTTTTTTTAAATATTAGTATGGCTTTAACACTTTGGCAAAGAAAGCTAAACATAAGTAATACAACATAAGTAAGGTAAAAATTTAAACAAAAATATTTTGTTATAATAATAATACAAAACTTTCATGTAATTATTAAATATTGATAATTGTTAAATTTTCATAAGAAAATTAAAAAGAATTTTAAAAAGATAATTATTTTCTATTACCTGAAGCTAAAGACTAGAAGTACATACTGCCTTAAGCTAATATTTAAACAAAGTTATGTATAAAAACATAATTAAATATTAAAAAATATACTTAGCATTGCATCTATGAAAGATAACACATTGTAAATTATTTCCAATTTATACAAAAATCTTCTTGAATTTTCGACAAACAATTTCTAATATGGCGGCATTTAATATGAATTATAACAACTGTTCTTATACCTTTAATGTTTTATCAACTCTCAAGAATTGTTAAGATAAATGTTAGTTTAGTAAACGGTGAGAATATCCGATATTTGTATAGATAATAATATGATTTGGCGATGGACGCCATGTCAAGTGCAACTTGACATAACGCTGCTGACCCCTATGTGTCTCTGGAAAGAGTAATTAAAATGTTAAATAAAAGCCAATAATATATAAGTCACCGTAAGATTATAAACACCGTCTGTTCATAATTTTACTTGGAGAATTCGGTTCTGTTCTGTTTTTTTTTTTAATATGGCGTTCCGAGCGTGCCAGCTGAGCACAAAATCACTTCGCCAATGTCACGTTGTATGGAGAAGACACGAAAGAGGTTGTAAGGTAAAAAAAAAGATAATATTATACAACAGAAAAATGCATGTTTAAAAGAGTTCCAGTTAAAATACTGCCTTCACCTATAACATACTTGGGAAATTGTAGACTATCGTAAAAAATGGTATCGGTTGACAACCGCCATTGTCAACCGCTAAAATTCACCATCGAATTTAAAAACTACCACAGTAGGCTCAAAATATGTAAGTGGTAAAAAAATATCATTTATTTACTAACGCAACCACAGCTACAGGTTAGGTTATAAACTTTTAAATTTAAAAATAACTAACCTAATCGAACCTGCACTTAAATATCAGCATACCTACGGATGTTAGTTGTAAATAGCAATGTATAGTACATAATAGCATTTTTGTTTTTTTTTAAATTTTCGAATATATTAAAAAAATATTCCTTAATATTCTGAAGACAACATATTTTATATCACATAATAAATAAAGTTTCATTTTATAGACTTCTTTCTAAATTCTTTCTCTGTGGTCACAACGCGTATTGGTCGATGTTTCTGTTAAAGCAACCAATCAGGGTCAGCATTTAAAGAGTTTACAAGTTTTCAATAGTTAATAATTTCACGAAAAAAAACTAACAGTTTTTATAATCTTACGATGATGACATTTATATATACAAAATTTTAAAAAATAGTGCTTCTTAGTTATGAGAAGATCCGGCGAGAAATTGAGTTTTAATTTTTCGAGTCATCGCGTGACGAGTACCAAACTAAAATAATTCTTTCTCTGAACGGGGATCAAATCAAAAATAAATTAATTAATTATAAAAAAAATAATATAAGGATATTTTTATAATTAACAAATTTAATAATTAATATGTTTAAAAATTTTAAACTGTTATTTCACAATTAGGAAGGAAATAACTATTTTCTAAATAAGTATTCAATATTAAATGTTTATTTGAACTTACTTCTTATTATTAATCCTATTGGGCGTGCTGTGGTTCGAATGGGAGCTGTCACTTATTTCCGAACTAGAACTCCTAATGTCACCTTCCATCTGAAATTTTAAAAAATATATTAGTAAATAAATCGAAACGCCATAGATTAAGAACTGAACTGAACTAAGTAAATAATATAGAAAAAAATATATACTCTTTTTAATTTTAAAAATATTTCTTGCACAGTGACAAAACAAATTAAAACGAAATGGTGACAAATTCCCATAGAGTACTATGGTACTCTGTTGCTGGTACGGTAGAGTATTATGTACATAAAAAATCAACAAATCAAAAACCAGTAATAAAATATAATAAAACTACTTAATATCTATGTTTCAATAATGATATACTAGATTCATAAATCTAATATTAAGTAGTTTTATTATATTTAATTACTGGTTTTATATATCCGGTCCGGTATATCCGGTCTTTTTTTATGGGAAAAGTACAAGGCAAACGAGCGGTTGTGTCACCTGATGGTAAGTGATCATCGGCGCTCACGACCCCGTACAGCACCAGAAGAGCTACAGGTGCGTTGCCGACCTTTAAGGTGGAGATAGACGCGCTTGTTGAAGGAACGTTGGATGCGAAAATGCCTCCAGTATTCGGCGGAAAGTGGGAAACAAAAGGGTCTTAATGGATAGTAAATAAATTTTAACTGTTACCCACAAAAGCATTGCGATATCAAATAATACACCAAATCTATTTTCACTATTATTATTTGTTTGCAACACTCGTTTCGTGAAGAAAAAATATACTTGTATAAAAAAACTTCAAATTGGAACATACAACTTTTTACCTACTTAAAGGTTAACAATTCCATTATTTCATTTATTTCACAAAATATATAAAATTTTAACGTAGCATAATGTGAACCCACGCCTCTCGTTTACCGTCCAAACGCTCTCACCAGTAAGTCATATGTTATCAAGCTTAAAATGAAAATTATCATATGCTTGTTACAACTTATTGATGCTATTTGTTATTTTATATAATTTATTTATTGAGACCAGTCGTGGTGCAGGAGCACAACATTCTCAGGTTCCCTCCGCCTACTCTGCTGCGTGTGGGATACAGCGTAAAGCTTAAAAAATTATTTAAAAAAACTAACCTTCCCAGCATTTATAGCCTTATAAGCTACTTGCAATATGAGCCACGTCCACACCATATGTAAACCAAGAAGCAGGCAAAGTAGTGAGTTAAATATATAGTAGGCGGCGAACATTGGTAGCAGCATTGGGGCACGGATTGAAGTGCTGGAAAAAATATGATTATTAGTTAGTATTAGTGATAATAGCCACTAAAGTCACTAAATAAATGTTGATGAAATCTATATGAAGCTATATCATACTCTAACAGCAAACAATCGTGACATCAGCGAAATGAATTGAGATCAACTGGCACGCTCGAAACACCATATATCAAGAAATTAATCAATCAAAGCAAGCAATATTTTGCTGTTTACATCCAATAAGCCAATAGAATTTTTGTAAAATAAGTAAAAACCATAAAAATTGTTAACATTGCTTTTTAAGTGATCTACTGACACTGTGTATCCCCACTTTTTTATATTATTCTTAATTAAAATAAAAATACTTTTTACTTATTTTTTTTTCAGAAACCTACTTGTTTTTTATACAACTTACTATTTATTAATTGGATTCTTTATAAAAGCGTGGTTTTTTAACTATTATTTTCCATTGACCTACGATAGGGAAATTGGTACGGAGCCCTCGCTTGAAGAGTCGCACTTAACCGGATTAGTTTTTATTTTTGGACTATCATCGGTCCTTTGTCAGGTAGAAGACAAAAGTTCTAAATAATCCGACGTTTCAAAGTCGGTCAAAAGCGCGTCCAAAATATCCGTTACAAACATACATGCAAATAGGACCAAAGCTAATAAAAACGTCTCAAGATATAAAACTAACCTCCATATTATATAAAACGGATATATTCCTAATCTTGTTACTATCCACAGTACGGTAAACACTGTGAAGATGGCGTCGCATAGTTTCTGGTAGTTTGCATACTTCGCCGCCTTAGCTGCCTGCAATTATGAAAATATTTGTTTTATGTCACGGTGTATCCTACACAAGGCTGGTAGAGTAAACCTGAGACCCTAGTGTTAAGACACTCGCTCCTTTCCACAATATCAACAAACAGAGTGTCTTAGCACCAGGCTCCTTTTTGCTACTACACTACATGTAGGCTACGTGTAGCGTGAAACTGAAAAAAGGCCGAAGCCTCACAGATAGTAAAAAATTTACTTCTAAAAATATATCAGCACAGTCGTGCAACAGGAGGACAAGTGTGCCGATGCGGTGCAGATTGCAGACCCAGCTAAAGGAGAGCAGCGCGATGGTGGCGATGTGGTGCACGAACATCTGCCAGAAATCCTTGCGGCGCACGTCCCAGAACTGCGACAGCGTCAGCGCCCAGTA
>DWGR01001998.1:0-14606 GCA_018247715.1 Heliconius burneyi
GCTATGTAACTACTGTACATTATATTTACAAAAAAGTTATTTTATAATATGTTATAGATAAAAAAATATAAGCAAAGCCTTAGCTTATCTATTAATTTTGTTTAAATATTTACTAATAATTAATAATAATTATTATTTTTTATTTAGTTCTTAAAGCTATTTAAATAGCTATTTCTTTATTTTCTGTTCTGTTCTTTGATTATGGCGTTCCAAACGTGTCAGTTGTGCACTAATCGCTTTGCCAATATCACGTTGAATGGAGAACACATGAAAGAGATTTTATTTAACTTTCTTAATTGTTTCTAAAATTTTATAATTACGGGTATATAATTTAATTTATAATTAGGGATTATTTGAACTAGACAATTATTTATTTACTAATCTGAATTACTTTCGTGTAACCTTAACGTCATCATTTTAAAGACAATACAATTAAAACAAAATGTATAAATTACGATTAATTACGTATATAATAGCAAAGATAACCATAGAAAAAATATTCATCGATTTCTCTTAAATTTATTTAAATAATATTAATTAAAAATTAGTATAGTCCAAGCGGGCGAAGCCGCGCAGGGCCGCTGGTACATTATAGTAATTACTATAAACAATAAAGCGTAAAACATATAAATTAAACACGACTAACGATACTCAACACCCAAATTACAGGGAATGCTCAAAACAATTCCACATGAAAATATCTTCGTCCACAATATACATAAGTCGAGTCTGTTTAAAATTGCGAATCCCTTACTCAAATTACGGGTTGTCGACGTAAAGCGCTCGTTCTAGCCGTAACGTACGCGAGTTTACGTGACGCCTTTAATCTAAAAAGCTATGTTGAAAACTGAATTAGGCCATTATTTTACTTAATTGTTGTGATTATGTTTAATGATATTAATTGATTGTCGTTTTCATTTGAATTAAATATTATATTTAGATATAGGGATGAAGTTGTGTCTGTGTAAGTGGGTTTGATTTCCATTATTATTAGAATTAATTACATTTATATTTCTCCGTTCTGGTGCGTTTCGTTATGTGACACTGTTCAGGTGAAAAGCGAAGAGCGAAAGGTCTGAAGAGGACAAAAATAATTACGGTATTAATTATTATTTTTATTATTTAGTAATTTAAACTATCATCTAATGCTAAATATTTTTAGTGGTTATTAAATAAATAAATTCTTTGAAACATGAAAGCTGGCAACGCACTAGTAGCTCCTCTAGTGTTACGCGGTGTGGTGGGCGTCGGTGATCACTTACCATCAGGTGACCCGTACGCTCGTTTGCCATGTGTTTTTCCATTAAAAAAAACTTGTTTTAAGAAAGAGGAGGTTTGATAAATGTATTTAAATCAATACAGTGCCCAACAAGGCCATACATGGCGCAGGGTAACAAACGTGTTACACTGATCGCGACAAGTTATGGGTTCGATTCTCAATCGAGGATCTATTGAGAATTTAATATTTTCATTAATATTATCTCAATCTTAATCAACTATTAAATATTATCTCAATCGTAAATGGGATAATATTTAATACTTTCATTCCATCCCTCTGGCGTCGAGGCAAAGCGCGGCACTGAGTTCTGTCACTCAACGAGCAATGCTTCCAGAATTCGGCCGAAAATAGAAAACGGAGTGTCTAAATACTAAACGCTACGTACCTATCCTGTTGTGTGTGGGAAATAAAAGAAAAACAATAAAAAAACTGTAATTATAAAAAATGGTAATATTTTTTGTGAAATTAATTTCACTGAAAAGGTAAATTATTTGGAACAATTAAAAAGAAACATCATGCAACATAAAAATTTTAAACATATTTATTATTTTAAAAATTATACATGTTTATTACTTACAATAATTAGCAAAAAATGCATCCTAACTTGCCAACTAAAAGCGTGGCTTCATCACGTCGAGACAATTTATGGCTTTAGCAATTTTCACATGGATATTAAAAAGCTCGTCATCTCTTCCGTACTCCGTGGAACGTGTTATTTCAAAATACGAAAACATGTTCTAAGCGTGATGATTTAAAGATTCAAGCAGCATATACAAATTTGACACATGTTGTTTTAGGAAATTGGATAAAATGTTGTTTTTTGTAGATTCATACTGTATCTCGCTTAAGAAGAGAGAGAGGAGAGTTCGGTAGAGTAAGCAGAGGGTACCTAGTACTAAGAAAGTCCGTTTCCCATATCCCACCGAATTTGAAAGATATTACATTGCATTTTGGGGGTTAGACTCACAGCCGTGGCTTCTGTTGTGACTGTAGCAAGGAAATATTAGAAATGCGCATAAAATTAACAATGCCATCAATAGTCCTCTAAAATAAATAAATTTAAAATCAATTTTGGCTATTTTTAATATGTTAGCCATATTTAATTTCTTATGATGTAGTATTTCTAAGTACGAGTACATTAATTAATATGAAGGAGAAGGGTAAAATGATATGACAAGAGCATCCGTTAGGGAATTAGTCATTCGGATATCAGATATAGTCTATTAATTATGTTTGTGAAATAGGATATTAACTAAACACATATAATATGTATGTAAGTGTTTTGATTCCAATCTTTTGATGTCTTTGGATATAATCATATCAGTATAGTAGGTTCGATTTCCCATTCTGAAAAGTGAACTATTTAATATTTCATTTCTTCGCTCTGGTAATGAGGCAAAGTAGAGCGCTAAGTTCCGCTACTCAACACACAATGATTCGGTTCTCTTCGAAAGCGCAAAACCAAGTGCCTTGACACTATCCTTATGTTAAAACACTGCGCCCCTTAATAACGCACTTTCGTTCCCCACTTCTTTTACTGGCTTTTAGAATTCTTGAAGCATTGCGTGTTGAGAAGCGGATCTATACGCCGCGATTTGCCCCCCGAATAAGAATTGAACCCAAAACCGTTGCGCTTACTTTCTGCGTGAGGACGGCCTTTGTTATTTATTCTATTTGCCATGTTTATTTCTATGTACACATACAAGAATATTGTATTTCCAATCGCTCTGAACCACTCAATCTTCAAGACAGTAGTGCCAGTCTATTTGACAGATTGAGTCGTCTTGTAATCCACTTTTTACACTAAATTCTTATCTTACGAAGAAAAACAAAATTGCAACTTCTATAAATTTTGTAGAGTCCTTTGTGTTTACAGTGTAGAGTTAGTGATTTTTTTTTATAAATAAAATCACGTTTGCTAGGAAGGAAAGTACAAAATATAATGAATGATATATGAAATATGTTACACATTTTAATAGAAACTCAAAAGATAGCATAAAACATTTAGAGAATAGCAGACCAGGCCAGGCTGCTACGTTCACTAGGCGATTCATTCATAAGAACACATTTAAAAACTTGATTTCTTCTCTCTAGCGGAAAGAAACAGAAAGCGGAAAACGGAGACTCTTAAGTCATAATAATATAATAATTAAAAAAAAGCCTTTATTAATAATCTTACATGTTACATTTCATATTATAACTATAAATTTCAATTTTATAAATTTATTTATTTTTCTTTCATTAGACACCGGTTTTGTGATTGTCTAACTCTTTGGCATAGGCCTCACCAAGTTTTTTCCACAACGATCTATCCTTTGTTTTCCTTGTTCAACAGGACTCATACCATGACTTAAATGTCTGCGTTCACCTCCTGGCATATTTTTCGATAAGACAAACTGTTGGGCTTTAAAATACAAATACACGTAATAAATATCAGAAATACGTCCAAATTTGTCCTCGTTAATAAGTAATATCTTTCAATCAAATGAAATACCACGATTCCGAATTACCGTGAAGCAATGAAGTAATTAGTTCCAAAGTTCACAATTTAGCTTGGAACGTGCAAATGCCTTAATTAAAAGAAAATACGTTGAGATAAAACGTTCTGTCTTCATGTGAGAAAGTAAAATGGGGTTGAAATTAGGAATTTAATATGTTTGTAAGTTTTTTTTATCTTCACGCATTTTAAACACGCAAAAAGGCCAAGTAAGGTAATATATTATTTTTATTTCCTCGATCTTGCAACGAGGCAAAGCGCGGCGTTGAATTCCGCCGCTCGACATGCAATACTTCCAAAATTTTACAGAAAGTGGTAAACGAAAGAATGTTAATGGGAACGGAGTGTCTTAACACTAAGTTCACAGAGATAGCCACATATTAGCAAAATACAACTAAAAAAACCTCGTAGACAAAGTTACTATTAATATTGTTCAGTAAAACAATATTAAATAATTACAAAACGTGCCCAGTGTTTGCTCTTTGACATAATTTAGTTGATTAATTTTGCCTGACAATAAGTTATAAGAGTTATTAACTTCATTTGAATCTTTGAAAGGGACCTCCATTAGTATTCATTACGGGGTACAAAACACATTTGTTTGTGTTTCGGCCATTGTTGAAATAGAAGGAAATGGCTGTTTAAAATTATACCAAAAAATGCGGCTTAAAAAATAATAATATAAGTATTTTTTTACTGTAATACAATTTTTTTTAAATAAAAACTATTTATAGAAAACTCTGTGTGTCGATCTTTTTTCTTATTTTCATAAATAGTAACAAAGTAGCTTAGAGCTTCATGTATATTCATTGTTTTATTGTATTATAAAATTATACATTTTATTTAATCGATTTCACTCTGTATCCCATACATAGCAGGATAGGCAGAGGGAACCTAGTGTTAAGACAATCCGTTCTACCGAATTCTGGAGGCATTGTGTGTTGAGTGGTAGAACTCAACGCCACGCTTTGTCTCGACACCAAGGCAAAGAAATGGAAATATAAACGTAAATAGATATTTCCTCGAGTGGGAATCGAACCCACAACCGTCACCATACATCACATTTTGTACACCAATAGCACAAAATAGTCGTAAAGCTCTTCAATGATAAAACAATAACGCAATACCAACCTAAAACTATTAATTATATAAAAATATCTTAACCATTTTATTTTTTGTAACAGGAAATATTTCATATACGAGTAGAAATATGATTTTCTAAGCTCCTGAAATCTCGTTGAAAAGATGACGGATAGGTGGGAAGGTACGTGATCCTTAAGCTAATATTTGGGCCAGTTTATTCGTTTGTTGATGTTGAGAAAACTTTTGATTGCTCGACCCCTAGAGACCCCTTGTTGTAATAGGGCCTTACATTATGAAATAAAGTTATTACAAAAATATTTAGGCGAATACAAAATCTACTTAAATACGGTAATTAGTATCTAGGGAATTAGTTACGGAAATTAGTAAAAGAAAAACAAATTATTTTGTAACAATAGGTTTGACAGGTATTTTTTTAAATCATCAAACGAAACCTAGTGCCAAGTTCTCTTCACTTTGCGCTTGATATTGAGAAGCGGAACTCAACGCCGTTCATTACTAAACAAATGATATTTTTTTAAATATAATCCTTTTGTTAAATGTGAAACCCATAGTTATCACATTTATACGACGAGTAGCAATCGAACCCACAACCTGATACGTTTCGTTATGTTTTATATTTACAACTCGTACAATAGCACACTGGTGCCACGAATTACCTTTCCTCCCAAGTTTTGAATGTCAACCAGGTTGTAAAAGTGAAGTACTTAAATACAATTATTTCTCTGAGTGGGGATCCAATCCATAACCGTTGCGTTGACATTTAGATTACACCACTAAAGCCTTACATAAAGCGTATGCGTATATATACATATACTCGTATAAATACCTAAAAAACGAAAAATAAAAACTAATTTAGGCCGTCGTGGTGCAGCATTACAAGGGTGTGATTCTAACGCGACGGTTGTGGGTTCGATCCCCACTGGAGAAAGTGAAATATTTATTTACGTTTATATTTCCATTTCTTCGCTTTGGTGTCGAGGCAAAGCGCAGCGTTGAGTTTTGCCATTGTACACGGAATGCCTTCAGAATTCAGCAGAAAGTGGGGAACGGAGTGTCTTAACACTAGGTTCCCTCTGCCTCCCCAGATGTTTGCAGGACAAATCGTGAAGCTGATTTTTTTATTTTATAAACTAATTGATTTTAATATAACGAAATAACTAATGAAATAGGCGAAATATTCGCTTCCCACGCGCACCCCCGAAATGGCCCGCTTCATTTTTATCCTTTTCAGGGCGCGATGCGGCGAATGACATTCATCATAATATTACTTATCATTACCGAGGTTTGAAACAAAAGTGTACATCAATCTCTGTCACGAGAAACGTATGTTTAAGGCCTTTGCTCCGTGATTTAGTCGTTTGGTTTGTTTTGTTAAGTAATTAAATGTTGAATTTTTTAAGGGGAATTTATAAAGTGTTATACTTTAGTGGTCAAATTTTCCGTTTTCTTATATGTAGAGACTTAACTTCTAAATGTTTTCTTTGAAAAATATATCGTAGAGGTCGACTGTAAACCTGACGGTTGTGGGTTCGATTCCTTCCGAAGATATTTGAATATTTTTTATCTTCGCCAGTCTGATAGACAAAGCGTAAACTTGGGCAAAAAGTGGAGAACGGAGTGTCTGAACGTATGTATACAAACAATATTTGAAATGAAACTTATGATCTTTACTCAGAAAAGACAAATACTTTACAAACGAATATGAATACGAATATTTTCAATACATATAAAAATTTTACTTAGCAGGACTCGAACCCATACCTCTTGGACACCGTCCAAGCTTATTACTATATGTTCTTGTTGAACAATGCAAAGGTATTACGTAGAAAATATTCTTATCTTATTAACGTCTAGTTCCTAATAAAATGTATATTTAAACATTGAAATGTAAGTTAAATAACTCCTTCTAATAACATTATACATTTTAAAACATTTTATTTGGATGTTATTTAATTACACTAAAACACTTTCAACTGCACTCAGAGACCTAAGTAATTGATTCGCATAACTTAATTAGAGCCTCTAATTAAGTTATCCGATTCAATAAATTAGAATATTAAATCCATATACATATTTGTACAGATTTGTTCCGTATGAGCTGATGATAGTTGATGGTAGAACGTTGATACCCTTGATGACTAAAGGCGGCTTTTAAGGCATTTCAGTGAAATTTACCATAAAGCCAAGACATTTATTCTTCTTCTCAGTCGTTGCGCTCTAGACAGAGCGGTCGTGGCCATCATGTAGTCATGTTTTTCTTTTGTTTTTCGTTATTCTTGCCACAATTTGACACCATTTCCCTCTGTTCGTCGCCAGTCTAGTGCACTCATGCAATTTACCGCCCACAGCTGATTTTACTTGCCGATAGTCGCTCTTTGATGCCAAGTGGAGTATAGAACGGAATTCTGTCCGTGATATCCCAAGCATCTTCCTCCAGCACCACATCTCCATGGCATCGACCTTCTTCTTTTATTACTCAGTTGTATATCTGAATAAACTCAAAAAAATATTTTTTTATATACGAAAACAGTTTTTTCTATTTGCTTTACCCTGTATTCCGCATATAGCAGGGTTTGCAGAGGGTACTCCCTACTCTTCATAGAATTTTCGAGAGATTGCACGAAGAAATTATAATATTAAATAACTAATTTATCCGATTGGGGATCGAACTCCTGACCACCACGTTTTCTACAGAGCACGCATAAGACACTGCTGAAGGCTTACGGCAGCAAATACGAACTTCGATGATTTATTGACAAACGCCATTGAAGGTCAAAGTTCAAGCTCTATGTCTCGGTTATACAAACTTGAATTATTTCCTTTATCTCGGTTAGTTCGTGGTTGCCGGAGAATGTTCTTCTGTTCTCGACCTCCCGTCTATTTTATTAAGGCCCCGCTAGCGTAACCAGATATTTGCACTTGATTCGATCTCGATTTGACTATGTATTATTAACAATCGTTAACAATGTATAAATAACGATTGTTGATAACAGTTAAACGTGATAGAATAAAAAACCTGCCAAGTGTGAGTTGAACTCGCGTACAATAGGTTTCGTACTATTATCTATAAAAAACAACAAAAAAATAAGATTGTTGGCCAGAAGGCCACTAAAATATTTATTTTATTCTTTTTTTTTTGTATTTGTTGCTGCAGCGGCAATAGAAATATATCATCTGTGAAAATTTCAAATGTCTAACTATTATGATTGATGAGATACAACCTGATGACAAATGTCCGTATGACGGACTTTTGAGTACGGAACCCTAATTATATTTAGACTATTCCATATTCATTTTCCATTACTTATTCCACAATTTATTTTTTGGTACATAATAGTCATCTGAACTATCAATTGAGTATGTAATCCTTAGATTATCATGTAAACAATATATCTTAGATGCCTGTCGTGACGCAGAGACACATGCGCGTGACAGCGATAACGCGGTTGTGGGTTCGATTTCCACTCAATGAAATGAAATATTAAATATTTTAATTTTATCGCTGTGGTAACGAGGTGAAACGCAGCGTTGAGATCCGCCACTCAATAAGCAATGCCTCCAGATTCAGTGGAAACTGTTAAGAACGGAAGTGTCTTAATACGAATATCCGAAGCTCCCTGCCTACTGTGTAATATGCGGAATACAGAGAATATAAAAAAAAAATAAGAAATCAGCTTCACCCTTTATCACGCATACGGCAGGGTAGACAGAGGGAACATAGCGTTGAGACACTCCGTTCCCCACTTTCTGCCTAATTCTGGAGACATTGCGTGTTGCGTGGCAGAACTCAACGCCGCGCTTTGCCTCGACACCTCACGTTACAACGGCCTCAGAGAGAATATATCCTTCACTAAACAAAAACAGATATAGCAACCATCCAGTTGAATTTAAACGTACCTGCTGGACTTTTAAATTGAGCGTGCAAATTTTCACCTCACATAAATTTTTTTTGCACTTTTAATGAAAATACGTGCTAAATTCCACTACGGTGAAATCCCGGCATTGAATAAAATCGCGCAAAATGCCCCTCGCCCGGATTACCCACGGCACCGGATATTTTACGAAACGAACAGTTTTAATTGTGTGTAGTTGACATGGTAAACAATTGTTCCTGCAGTACGGTTTTTAAGTAGCTATAGGTATTTGTGTTTTTAAAATTAATTTCTATACTAATTATGTTATATTGAATTTTGTTGCAATTGCAAATATTGTTCTTATCACTATAAGATGCATTAAACTCAAAAATATGCGTCGTTGAGGCACAGCATCGGAATAAGCCTAGAACCTCATATTACACTGGAAGGAACCTAATAAAAAAAATCTATAAATCTATATAATCATGGTAAAAGTAATTTATTAGAATACAGTTTAACTTTAACATGCTGGGCCTGCTAGATCCTTTATACCATTGCTCTGCAAATATATAAACTTAGAGGCCGTTGCGGCAGTCAGAGCCGTGGCCCAGTCGGAGAATAAAATTATTATTATTTCCATTTCCTCGCTCTAGTAACGAAACAAAGGGTGGCGTTAGGTTCCTCCACTCCACACGCAATTCCTCCAGAATTCAATACAAAGTTATAAACGGAGTGTCCTAACACTAGGTTTCTACTTACTCTCTGCCTATGGATAAAGGGTGAAGGTACAAAATAAACGTTTAAACAACTAAAACAGTATCTTCATTATCAAATAAATACAAGAATTCAATATATCTTCATTTTACATTCAAATTTAACTCAACGTCGATACAAATGAAGCTCATATTGAAATTAGATAAGTGGTCTCGGCGGATAAACCGTACGAGTATATCCGTAGACGGATGCGAACCCAGCAATGTCAGTGCCAAGAGTTTGATATTCCCTTGCGGCATTTACTACAGTAAGCTATATAGCTATTTATATAAATAATATACATGTGAAGATGTTTTTGAACTTTTTATTATAGTTTAGAGAACATACATAGCTATATTGTTAATTTAAAGCTTAATAACTGATTTTCTAGATAATATCCCGCATGGGCAGCGTTTGAGTGTAAATGCGTAGTTTGTGGCCTAAATCCCCATTCCGCGCGGCGTTTAGTTCCATCACTCAGCTCGTCAAGCCCCAAATTTGTGACAGCGACAAAGGAAATATAGCAACAACCAATTCTTTCTATCTAACCTACATACAGAGTGTTTTTATCATAAAAAAGAAAATGTGTAAAGGTAAAAAAACCTTTTACTGCCCTTTCTAATAAATAATTCACTACGGTCAGATTGTAACCATTCTGTGACATATAAAAACTATTGCGGTCTGTCTAATAGCCTATGTAAGAAATTATTAATTCTAAGACAAGAAGTGACCCTTTTAAGCCAATTTTAGGACGAATAAAATTTTTCTTAAAGATATATGTATGTAAGTCTGTATGTCTAATAGAATTTTATTATGTTTTTCATGTTCATCCGACGATTCAAACGTGCTTACAATAGTCTTTTTGAATAAAGAATATTTTGAATTTGACAGAAGCACTAATCTTGGTGTACCAAGGTGTGTTTTTTCGTAAAACATTGTTTAGCTGAAGGAAGAAAATAATTTGTGTTTGTGCTGACAGAAGCATGTGTAGGAGGAGATGATTTTCGTTAAGAACGGCATACATATATATACAATCACTAGCTGCAAGTAATTTTTTAAATGTTTAATTTAATATACCATTTTGTAATTTGATAATAATGTGATTTATGAATTTAAAAATATTTTAGCTAAAAAAATGGTTGTTGTTTCCTAAGATCCTCTATCCGTAAAATTATGGAAAAAATCAGATTTATATAGCACTTACATTGTTATGCTTAATCCGTGAAATGTGAAAGACTCAACTCGCTTTATCTTAAAAGGGAGAAGAACTATTTGACAATTTTCTCCGTCTATCGATCTCAAAATGCATAATAAAGATCGTTCATGTAAATAAAATACAGTAACAGCGCACCTATCAGGTACCAAATAATTATACGAGTATATAACATTGTTAAGTCTAGGATCATCAGCAATTTACCGCCCAACCATTCGTAAGACAAACTATCCTAAACCAAAGTAACAAAAGTAAAGTGGACATAAGAGATTTCCCGAGTCAGCGCGCTGAATCACTGCCCTCAATAATTATAGAGGAAAGAAATCGAAGTGGATTCAGAACGATTTACGGCACAAAGGCTTGATACATCTTGATTACAGCCAGGTTAAGTGGTACATTCTGTTCTATCTTTGGGATAATGGAACTAGAATATTTAATTTTGTTTTAAATGTCTTAATGAAATGATAATGGAAGCTATAAATGTAGAAATATAGGTACATATTTTATTTTAACTTCACATTTTAGATTACATGGCATGATTTTTGAAGATTAATTTCCTTTCCTTATTTGAGGCCAGTCGTGGCGCAGGGGCACAAGTATAAACACTTGTGACTGTAAACACGACTCATTGTGGGTTCGATCCCTACTCGAAGATATTAATATTTTCATTCCACGACTCAACAAGCAATGCTTCCAGGATTCGATGGAAAATGGTTAACGGAGTTCCTTCTGCCTGCCCTGCTGTGTGTGGGATACAACGCGAAGTTGATTTCTAGTTTTAACGCTATATAGAAGCATTTTTTAATTATGATCATACAATAAATATATATAATTTTCTTTAGCAGTAAAAAAATGCCGTTGGGTTGCGAATTTGGGCTCCGCTACAAATCAAAGAGCAGTGTGTTTTAACATTAGATGGCTGTGTATAGTAAAAATGTACGTTTACTTTAAAGCTTAAAAAACCGATCTAGTGCGAGTCAGGTTCACCTACCGTGGGTTCCGTACCAATATCATGATTGTAGGTGAACGGGAAGTAAAATGAATTCTACTTTTTACTTTTCAGGTACGAAAAACTAAAAACAGTCTTCAATTATTTCCTGTTCACGGCGTAACAAGAATGACAGGATAATAAGAGCTATCAAACTGATAATTTCTCACATAAACTAAAATGGAGGAACATTATTTAACATGGAATTATCCCACTACCCATCCCCACTGAGTATTTACGAGGCCGCATTAGCTGCTTGCCAGACCACGTACAAGCTATACTCGTACAATGCATATAAACACGTTACAATAGGGTTGCTGTTTGAAAATCATTTGTTTTATATATGTATTTGTAATACAATTAATATATTATGTGTGTATCCACTTCACTTTTAAGAAATGCATTTTTTTCCATTTTATTTAAAATTATATAATAAATATCTGCAGTTAATTATTTTTATCATAATCCTTAATGGATTATGATAAAAATAATTAACTATAAATAATAAATTTAAAATAGAAAAATCCTCCTTATACCACTATATTAAAACTCTTCCATTTCTGAGTAATTAACAGACAGCGTACATACAACTTTATTAATATCTATCTATATATAATATAGATTTATTTATTTCTCAAAAATTTGCCGAACGTAAGATTTTTACAACAATAGGCTGCATGCGCCTTGGATCTAGGAGCATCAGCAATTTACCTTTGCAAGTAGCCTGAGTTAATCCGTCCTTTATTGTAATATAAGAATCGTATAATAATGATAACTGATATCATATCGCTATGTCGCGCACATATCAGGGTAGGCAGAGAGTAACTAGTGTTAAGACACTCCGATTCCCATTTTCCGCCGAATTCTAAAGGCATTGCGTGTAGGAGTAGCGGAAGTCAACACCGCGCTTTGTCTTGAAAACAAAGCGAAGAAATGATAATATAAATTTAAATAAATGTTTAATTGCCTCGGGTGGGGAATCGAACCCACAACCAGTCGCGTTCCAAAATGGCCACCGCAATTAAATGGTTTACACAATTCTACACAACCCACCTAATATGGATATCAAACGAAAGGGCTTGATTTATGAAATATAATAACCTTCAAAAAAAAAATATAGGTTTATTTTTAAAATCTTTTTTTTAATTAATATTTTATCAGTTATGTGTTTCTCAGTCAGATTGCACCACGACGACAGTTATTAGGTGTTGTGTATCAAATATGTATAATTTGAGTCAAAAAACAAACAGACTATTAGTTATTTTTATGAAAGTAAATATATATATATATATATATATATATATATATTACTTGTATATAAAATTACAATATACTTTACGATACACTAGTAGGTATAATATCCGAAACTTTGAGTGCCTGTCCCAGGCCTTACATATATAGATAAACAGAGATCGATTAACCCGTTAACCGCGCCCAACAACTGCTTAATAGGGTTACCAAATAATATTGGGTAAAATTATATTTTATGCGGAAAATTTGACATTTATGAGGCCTCAGTCTAAACACGACTGGTATGGGTTCGACTCCCACCTCGTAAAATGAATTATTTTAACTTCGCTCTAATAACGTGACATTAGGTTTCGTCACTTAATACGCTGTTTCGAAATTTAATCAGGAAGTGGAGAAGGAGCGGAGTGTCCTAACATTAAGGTCCCTCTGTCTGACCTGCTTGATCTGGAATATAGAATGAAACTGTTTTATTTTATATCAATATTTATAACTATGATACGGGATTTTGGGTCTGTTCTCACTTGGGCATTATTTTTGATATAAAATATGCATAAAAGTGACAATGGTTACTTTAAACTTTCTATTAGTAGATCCTAGATGCCTGTCTTGGCGCAAGAAAACTAACAAAATAAAATTGTCTTTAATAACATAATATCTGTTATTAAAGATATATAATCTATTATTATATCTGAGGCCGTCGTAATGCGGTGGCACAGCATCTGATTATAAGCACAACGTTTATGGATTTGATTGCCAATCGGTGAAATGAATTTTTTTTATTTCCTTCTACTGAAAATCTCAAATATTGAACGTTGGATACGAAATATTGAACTGGTGTAATACTAGGATGCAGCGTAAGCCTATAGAAAACAATCTTTCCTGATCAATTTGTACCTATAGATACTATACTTATACGTATACTTACTGTATGTGTAATACATTCATTATAAAAGATCCCATTCTCTATATGGTAACCCTACCAACAACCCATTAGTAAGTTCAAACATTTGTACTTTCTCTGTCAGACGTGAGGTCGAACGAAATTGAGATGATACTTTGAAGGGTAACTCTCTTCTGTCAAGTTGTTGCTATATTAGAGACGGAACACGGCTTGATTTCATCCAATTATTTATGTTTTGATTTATGAAAATCGGAAATCAAAATGTATATTTTTAAATTAGTTAAATATATTTATAAGAAAGGAACTAGAAATTTTGTTACTATTTACTTTTGAAATGTTTTGTAGACTTTGAGACTAGTCAGTGTTAAAAGACACTAATAAATAAGAATAATAATAAAAAATTAACTTTGTCCCCATTAAGACACGTCAGCTCCCCACTTTCCTCCGAATTCTCGAGGTATTGTGAGATTAAGTCGAGTGGCGGAACTCAATCAGGGCAAAAAATTAAAATATTAAATAATTAGTTGCCCTGTGTGCGAATCGAATCCACACCGTCGCATTCACTGTATGATCATGTCCAACCAACTTCATGCTGTATCAAGGACCCGGTATGGTAGGTTTCCACCGAAATCTGGAGATATTGCAATTGTTACCCTTGGTGAATTGAGTACTGTTGAATAGCGAAACTCAACGCCGCGCCTTTCCTTCAAATTATAAATTTAAATAAATATTAAATTTCCTTGAGTGGGGATCGCACCCACAACCA
>DWGR01001999.1:0-14604 GCA_018247715.1 Heliconius burneyi
GTGTAAATAAGTAGGTTTGAGTATCGCTATGTTTAATTTTTTAATACATTTTCTTCTTTATATAATTAAGAAAATTAAGGCCTTCGTGGCGCAGGAACATTAGCGTGTGACTGTAAACGCGACGGTTGTGGCTTCGATCACACTCGATCGAAAAAATAATTAGTTAAAAAAAGCAAAGCGCATCTTTAATTTCCGCCACTCAACACGCAATGCCTTAAAGAATTATGCGATTGGTGAGGAACGGAGTGTTTTAGCACTAGGTTCCCTCTGCTTACCTTGCTTCATGCGGGATACAGCGTGAGGTGAAAAAAAAATGTATTTAATTTGCCTTCTTTTCTCATTCCAGGTTGGTTCTACGATATAACAAATTCCTACGATCTATCGTTCTACTTAGCCGGCGTCTTCATAGGCGTATCGGGGCTCATACTAATTATTTTACCTCTATACAATTGTATTAAACAAAGGAATACGCATACGAAACAAACAACGACCAACGGAAACGGAACCGAACTCCATATCAACGGCGATGTGAAACAAAATGGTGGATTTATATTGTAATTAGATAAACCTCGGGTAGCTCACACGTTTCTTGCCAAAATCGGCGAGAAGCTTGTGAGCTTTTTTGTGAAATTTAAAAAAAAGGTTTTGGTGGATTTCACAAATTAATGTTAAATTATTTTATAAAATATTGTTTCTATTTCACATTGTTGAAAGTAAGAATGTTTTGGAATTTTGGTTTTAATTTGATGAATTATGTTAATGATAAGATATGAAACAGAACGGAAAACTAATATTAGTGATAGTAATATTAAGTAAAAATATGTTATGATTAGAAAACAGTATGATTAGAAAATCTAGATTTTGATTGTGAAATATATACTTGGGTCATAACTTGTTGAATATTATCATTTATATCAGATGGACGAAAAGCTGACACATATATATATATATATATATATATATATATATATATATTTGTTTTTATCTTGACGTTGTATCACATATTTAGGAGGATAGGTACAGGGAGCCTATTGTAAAGACACTTCGTTCCCCACGCAGCGCCCGATTTTCAACATATTGCGTATCCAATTCCGGAACTCAACGCCGAGCCTTATCTTATTAACATAAGAAGAAAATAAACATAATTTATTTCTCTTAGTGGGAATCGGTTCAACAACCGTCGCGATATGCTGCAATATATACCATATATAATTATTTGCAATGAAACCAGCTAGGCTTTATTGTCACACAGTTAAGAAATGATTGATGATGGATTTGATTCTCAAACGGGGTACAAGTGTTTAATTAATTATTATACATATATTTTCAACTAAAAATTTGATGTATAATGAGTATTTATAATATTTTTCTTTCTCCTTACTACGTGCTAGTCGTACATTCTGATATAAATAATAGTAAATAATAATTAAAATAATATATTTACACACACTAACTGATTTAAAAACGAAATCGAGTGCTATAAAAGTAAAAATATGGTGAGTTCGAGTGATAACTGTAGTATAGAAGTTTCTAGAACGTTACGCTAGAATATAAACGTAGTTGAAATTATTAATCATCCTTAAACCAACACACATACATTCAAATATAATATACACACAATATTTATTTTTATTGTAATAATAAATATTAATCCTTAAAAATATTACATTTTTAATCATTCGAGTTTTTTATAATAATGATGTTTACCATTAAATTTAATAATTCAATAACTTTAAATAGTGTTGGGAGTATTATTGTAACGTATTTAAGATGTAACGGTTTGCTTAATAATAATATGGAATATTATGTCGACTCGAATTATCCACTAGAAGTAAATCGATTCTCGATCGTCTTATCAATTTATACACAGAAACTTTGAAAACAGTAAAATAAGTAAAGTTGATCCCAAGACTACCTTTAGAATAAAAAATTTAAAAGTATTTTTTAAATAACATAGAATTCAAAAAACGATTTTTTTTTAATGGAAAAAGCATGGCACACGAGCGTACGGGTCACCTGATAGTAAGTGATCACCGCCGCCCACGACACCGCGTAACACCAGAGGAGCTACTAAGTGCGTTGCCAGCTTTTGAGGTGGTTGGGTGCCGGAACCCGGCATTACCTAATGCGAAACGCAGTGGCATAAAGCCACTACTTCACGCCGGTTTTAAATGCCGGGGGTGGTAATGATCCGGTCGAGTCTGCCCATGCGTGTCGCCATTGCTGGCAACGTGACTCTCCCACTCATGTCGATAGAATAGTTTTAAGAATAAATGTTTGGATAGATAGATGTGTTGTGTGATGTGATTAGAATGTAATCGTACAGTCTAGAATATTTTAATACTTGTAGATTACGAATGATTGTTTCATATCGATTTTGTTAAAATTTTCGAATTATTTGAATGGCAAAGTGTCTAAAAGTCGTCGATTTAATTTCAAATCGATTTAAACATCTTTCATAACTTGTTAAGGGCTTGGATTATAATTATTTCGTCACTACCAGATTGAAAATTATTAGACTTTAGTACGGCTTTCTAAATTTACTTTTGATAAAAAAAACAAAATTATTTATTTAAAAAAGTAAGTTTTTTAATTTATTCTATTGGACTTAATTGTATTTTAAGGGGCCATCCATGAATTATATGAGACTAACTTCTTGGTTTATTACAGCTGGTCCACCTACTAATGCAATTACTATGCAATTTATGCAACTATTATGCAATTTTACACCTAGAAAACATTAAATTAAAACTGCACAGTAAGCAGCAGGTTATAAATTATTTTTCACTCTTTCAATTTATGAATTATAAATAATTTTATATTTTGAAATGTGATGTCACGTATATAAGGATCCCTCCAAATCTTTTATCACACTTCATCAACTTCTGAAAGTGTGACATAATTTATAAATGGCGCCTAGAATGAGATGAATTTCAACACTTTACTTTATATTATTTCCTTATAGTAAAAAAAGGCTACCGTTCGTACGCTTGATAATAAAGGTATAAGATTTGGTGAATTTAAAATAAAATATACAGATCAAATGTGAGAAAAAAAGAAATAGATTTTTTTGTTAAACATGCAAATTACAGACCTTTCAATAGTTTTATTTTATAAATTACAGTTTAAATGTTCTCGATAAATTGTAGTATACTTGATACTTTTTTTTCTTTCAAATTACAAAAAGATATTATAAATGACATAGTTTAAGTTCCTTTGGTCTGTATAAAAGTATTCATAAATGATGAACTGGATCTGGACATAAGTTATTGAATATAAATCATAGATCGTATAGAGAAACTAATGGTAATTAACTGACAGTTATTAACTATATAAGGCATAGATAAAATATATTTTTTCTTAATAACGTAATCTCTTATAGCGGTTTGGTGTATTCATTTCCAATTGTCATTCGTAAGCAATATAATAAATGAAAATGTTAGATTTTGATATATAAATTATAATATTATAAGATTCTGAACTAACCAAAGACTGCTCACTTAATGTATTGGTGACGTAAAATCTTCCCATGACGTAGTCTGTCTATTAGAAACAGTTTATAGGAAGAAATGTAATTTTGAATTAGTAAATTCACATCTCATATTTATATTATTCACTCTTAGAGATTACACACTATAACACTTTTATCATATGCATTCAAGATGATAAAAGTAAATATATTAGCTTTTTAAAATTAAAAAACAAATTGCAATTGAAAATAATCATTCATTATTGTACTAGTGTACGCGCTTTTCTTTGGATTTTTCAGATAGTAAAAAATTTTTTTTAACAATACATTATTTTAATAAGAAAATTATTTATTATTATTAAAAAAAGTAAAGAACTCTTATATTTTTAACCGACTTCTGTAAGAAAAGGAGGTTAATAGCAATATGCAGCTCTTTATATTTTTAGGCAGCTCCATTCTAAACTGGAAACGTTAAACAGCTTCTTTTTAATGATTATTGTCATTCTATCTAACAATTACACTTATGTACATGTAACTATACCTACTTTTTTATATTCGCTTGAAAGATTAATAATACATGCTTTGAATCTTTTTAAATTACAATCACTAGCGTTTTAAATATAATTCAATATTAAATAATTACCAAAATGCTGCCAATGTTAAAATTGTAGATAGATTTAAATATGCTTCGCCAAAACAAAATTACTAATCACATGTACATCCAAAGATATTTTTTTATATAATCTGGATATTTTTTCCAAATTCCAATATTTTTATTATATTCTTTAAAAACAAGGGCTTGGTAAGTGTTTTTTGACTATTTAAAATTAATAATATAATAATTTGATACTTTTATGTAAGTTCCAAAATACTATAGTTTTTTTTTCTTTTTATTCCTGATATAATTTGACGATGAAACGGTTTTGTCACATAAAATTGTAAAAAAAATATATTGTTTAATTTCTGTACTAATGTCTTAAAATAAATAATTTTAAGACATACCATATTTATATTAAGGTTCTTTAGTTCAAAATTAAGCATTAATTATAATTTGATAAAAAATGAGTTTAGTTTTGCTTTAATCTACTCGCTTTTAAATATAATTTACAAAATATTAACTTTCATGGACTTTTAATAATGTCATTAATTATGTTATAGTATTTCTGTTAATATAATAGCATAAATACGTCATTTATATTTCTAATAAATATCTTTTTTGTTTTGTACAAATACATATTTCTGTATAAATGTCATATTTATTATTTAAAATGCATGTTGCATGTACATGTTGTGTTACATGTGCTTAAAGACTTTATACCCGAATTTTTTGAAGAGAGTGAAGACAGAATAGTTTCGTAGACGAAATTAGTCTGTTTGTATTTATATCATGTACGACGTATTTCCTGTTTTTTGAAAAAAAAATATATATTGAAATGAATTGGTTAATAATTTCCTTTCATATTTGTTTCATGTGCTGTTAAAAACGATTATGTATATTAAAACACATATTACCCGGATTTTAATAAGGAGAAATGTTATAAATTGTTTTATGAAAAGATCTCTCTTGAATAAGTTGGCTTATAAATTTGTCCGGTGATTTCTGATGCTGAAACAATATTATTAAAGAGAAACCACACAGAATAAACTAACTAGCTTGACGGAAAAAATACTATTAAATAAGTGGATAGTTGATCTTTTGTTTTTCTACAATATAAGTATAAGATTTAAAAGCGTATTACCCGGATATTCAAAGAGAGAAATAATATTAGAACGTCTTTAGTGTTCATTCAATTTTAAGTAAGTCTCTTACTAAGTCTTGTGTATTTATAGACCTACATTATCTTACCAGTATAAAATGGCCATACACTGATAGACGCGTATTACCCCGGCCATTTTAAAGAGTAAAAAAAATATTAGTGTTTCTGTAAAAAAAAAACATTTTTAAATAAGTCGGCTAATAGTCTTTTTGTATTTCAATCAATGGTAATATAAAACGGGTATATAATGTATTATGTATTGCACTTAATATTGTGTGTAGTAAAGTTTGATGAGAACATTTTTGTTTTATTTACTTCCTTTATGCAAGCGAATCGCATGTTGGTGTTTGGCTGTCGGTGTTTTAGAGATATTGGCAGCATTGGAGTCTTTTTTTAGATTAATATTTTGTAAGATATTGAGGATTAAAGTATCGATTTCAATTTATGCCAATATCTGACTTATGTTTTTTGCTTGTCCTCAATGTTCCTAATAAATTTTAAAGCTTACAGAACTTTTAAATAATAAAATATATTGCGCATATACTTATAATACATAAATTACTATAAAATATTTTAATTTCTTGGACAAGTAAGAAGTATATAGTTTCGCTCTCCTTCTGTTGCGGTAAAAATATTGTAAATTTTTTTGTTTTTGTAATCTATACTTGTAACAAAAACGTTACTAATCTTTACAGGTAAGAAATACAACAAAAATTGTCGTGGAGACATTTAATAAGGTCATAGAATCAAAAACAATAATTTTTATTTTATTTATCATTTTGTCGTTTTATCTGTGCGTATATGCACGCTAATATAAAAAAACGGCTTAACCGATTTAAATAAAATTTTCACTAGTATATACAAAATACTTAGGAAAACTTTTCTTAACATTTAAATATATTTTTTTTCAATTTATAAAAGTTATATCAATAAAGCTTTTATTTTACGAGAAAAATTCTGTAAATTAGCTGTTTTTATTGAATTGGCTGCAACTTTAGTTTTAATGTATAGATATTGTCTTAATTACTTATAATATTACAAATTCTATCAAAATTGATACCAGAGAAATTTATTAAAGTCCGATAACTGCAATTTTTTCAATTTTGATAATACTTATTAGCACAGACGTTATTATATAAAATATTATATTATAGTTTTATTTATATAGTTTACAATATTACAATTTGTAATAATGTTCTTTCTGTTAATGAGAAAAAAAGTAAAAAATATAATTATTTTTTATAACTTCTTGTTCTTTTTAAAAGTTATGTTGCATTTATTCTATGATTTAGATTTATGGTTAAATAACTTTATATATTTTGTGTTTATTTGTTACACAGTTTTAAAATGCACATTCAAACTGTTGTTAGGAAGTGAGTATTTACTTTTTTCTACATCTGATACCTTAATTAAACTAGCGGCTTTAATACCAAATTTTGCCCTCCTTTCCTGCTAGTTTCATAATTCTAGGTCAATCGGAAGTACTCTACTATTTTGGTTCCCTTTATTGATTAATTGATTTATAGTGTCGATTTCTTAATAAAGTAGTTTTTTGCGATATATACAACCATACCTTTTTTTTAAAGTAAATGTCGAAATACGTTTACGTACCTTTTGTTTTTCAGAAAATGTTAGGGTCTTAAATATGAATATCTGAATATCCTTTATTCTTAAGAGGTACTGAGAAAAGAGATAATGTTACATAAAATGAGTTAGCGTGTTGAATACAAAATGACAACTGGATTTTAAACCATTGATTTCAATTATAGCTATCAGGACTAATTTACTTATGTAAGTAAAATTGAATTAATAAAGAAGCTATCGTGGCGCAGCGTCACAAGCCTTCGACTGTTGTTAATATGGTTTCATATGGTTTCCCTTCGCAGATACAAAATATATAATATCTTTATTTTTTAGCTCTGGTAACGAGGCAAAGCTTTTAACAATGTGATGTTTTTTGGTTAGTAAAATTTCTGGGGTGTACACGGCCACGATCCCACCCTCCCTATTCCCACGCCTATGAGTTAAGCAAAAAAAAAAAGATTTTAAGCATTTATCTGTAACTAAGCTGTGTAAATCTAGATAACATTGAATACCTCATAGTATATATACCTAATTCATAGTATATATATATATATACCTAATGTTAACATAACTAGATTTGCTTGAGGCCTTCTGAATTGTTATACTATTTATAAATTTCATTTCATACTGTGAGTGACATCGCTAATATACTTGATGTAGTTAAAATGTGGTTTTATTTTATTTCCCATGAATCGTAGTGACACCCATATCAAGACATATTCTGCAGGTTGGCCTGAACTTAATCTAATTCAAATTAAATGCAAAATAATTATTAATATTAATTAAACACACCGCAATTCTAGGTTGGACACCCCTAACTTGGCGGGGGAGCTACGCCTACGATCGAAGCCGACAACTTCGTTTATGTGGACGGACCATAATACGTAAATTTTCCCATTTCTGTATAAAATTAAGAAAAAATCAGAAATAATCTTATACAAATTCTTAAGTAACCGCCCCGTTCTTTCTGGGCGGGTGTCCAGGAGTAAAGGTGAACCTGAAAATGTTTTTTAAACATGTTTGTTTTTTATGAGATGAAAGTTAAGAAGTGATTTATGACTAATATTAATTTGTTTATAGGTATTATAGTCCTATAAAATATATTTAAAATCACTGAAGAAAGTTTATTTTTTCTATTCTAAAAGAGATCTACACGCGTTACGGAACCCCAAAAACAAGACAACTTTGCCCTATTTTAAAAACACATAATATACATAAACAAGCTAAAGTAAAAAAATTAAGGTACAAATGAGCGTCTCTAATTAGTCTCGTCTCGATCCTATTAAGAGGATAATTGTTGTCGCACTTTTAAATTTCCTTACTGTTTAATTGTATTTACTTTGTTTACAGCTTACGTATTAAAAAAAATATGTTTAAGTAAGTTCGTTTTATTTAAACACTAGCTAACACCTGTAGCTAAACACGACAGGATGGTAGGTTTGATTCCCACTCGAGAAAATGCAATATTATTATTTTTATTTTCTCGCTCTAGTAACGAGACGAAGCACGGCGATGAGTTCCGCCAGCTAATGAAATGTCTTCAGGGACCGGCGGAAAGTAACAAAAGTGTCTTATGGGAACATAGATTCTTAATGGAGTAGGTAAGCACTAGTCTCTCAGGTTCCCTCTGCCTACTTCGCTACGTGCGGGATACAGCGTGAAATTAAAGAAAAAACTATTTTTAATTTACAAATTCATTACTAGAACCTTTTAACAACAGTATTCCATTTAGCTAAATGACTAAAACTAAAAATTAAATGTAGATTTTATCTCCTAATGGAACATCTCATAAAGAGTCGCATTTGAGCTAAAATATGAAGACAAATATGTTATAATAAAGTTTTCGTGGTACAACACTATTACATTAAACTTTTTGGCAAGAGCATTATGTTTTTATTTTTAAATTATACAGAAACAGACCGTTATGGCGCAGCATCTGCATATAAATACGACGCTTGTGGGTTCAATTCTCACTCGAGGTAAGGAATTATTTACTTTTCATCGCTCTGGTAACAAAACAAAGGCGGTGTTGCGTTCCGCCGCTCTCTTACCTAGTGTTGATACTCTCCTTCCCGGAGCGTCTTCACACTAGCAGTGACGTAGCGAGTTAACATTTTTACAGCGCCCCTTTATGAGCGGCGCCCGGGGAATGATGACCTCTCTTGTCCCCCCCCCCCACTACGCCACTGCATACTAGGTTCCCTCTGCATACCTTGCTGTGTGCCAGGTAGAGAGTAATTAATGTTAAAACACTCCGGTCTCCGCTTTTCACTCGATTTTGAGCGACGCTGGTTTTATGCGATGCTTGTTAAACTTTCACTACAAAAGTAATCTAAGAATTAGAAAAAACGTCACAATTATATCGTTTATTTATACATAAGAATAAAAAATAACTACTCCACCAAATGGTGGTGTAGTTATGTGACGATTTTTTATAATTTAGCTATAATATATGAATAAGATCGAGCGGTCGGAGCTGCGTGAGAGTCACTCGTATTTTATAACATTGAAAATATTTAAAAAATAAGTCAAAGAGATGCATCTGAACTACATATGTACGTACATCTATGTACTGCAAGTAATTAAGTATATAGAGTAATAATCTTTACCATTATAGTGTTTGTATCTATTTAATAGATATGTAGCATTGTCTCATGTACACCGGCAGAGGGCGGGAGTGTTATGTTGTCACGGACGCGATACAGGTTGGACGTGCTCCTGCGTTGCTTCTGATCCGGTGTAGTGGTGAGCCAGTGATAGTGATCCCAGTGTTATTTAAGTGTATGTAGTGTCTGTGTGCATACACTACAAGTGGCGACGAGGATAAAGGTATGAAAGCTTAGTAATAGTAAGAAACGAAAAAAAAAAAACGCTAGGAGGGAAGGAATCAGTTAAATGATTTGTAGAAAAACTTTACAAAAGTAAGTAAAATTACTAATTTGTTGTTGTTCTTACTATTACAAGTAAATATAATTGACAAATAACGGAGAACTATAAATATTAATGTAATCATAAAATGTAACCTATAAGTATTTATTTCAATCGTCAATTACATGGAATTGGAGGGAAAGATGTAAATAATCTTATACAAACATTATGTTTTCTATTTATTATTAATTCTAAGTCAAGTTACATATTACTAACGTAATTAGATTGATATTTTTGTTAGATATAATTTTTATTTATTGTTTTTCAATTTCCCGCCAAAATGTTCAACCACAGAATAAAAACTATTAACAACGTTACTTTTTAAGAGATTGCGTAATACGTCGCAACAAGATTTTGACTCATATAAAAAAAATTAAATATACAGAGGCCATAGTGAGTAGTAGGACGGCGTCTAACTGTGAAGGCGATGGTTGTGGGTTCGATTCCCGCTCGAGAGAGTGATTGTATTTAAAATATTTTTTGTTGTTATTATGATTGAATGTCTTGAATTTTTATCTGGGGAGTTACAGTCACTGTCTTGTGCTTCTGTGCCAAGACGGCCTCAAAAAAATAATTTCAATATTAATGAAAATGCATTTGCTCTTCTATTGTATACTACAAAAAAACAAACATAGTTTATGGCAAAATTAAAAATTGTGCCCATAGAATAGGATTTTTTAGTTTTTAGTCAACTATATAAAATTAAAAATATTGTAACTCTACTCAACATAGAGTTCACACAATTTACTTCCGAAGGTAAAGGGGATAATAAAGTGATTTAACGGTACTTTATCTTTCAGCAGTTTGTAATAGAACAAAAGCTTTCAGGGTTTCAGCATCGAATGTTATGTTGTTTTTAAATTTCAAGCGTAATGTGTATAAATAAAAAGCAGCTTTACGATTTTTAAGCTTACGTAACCCAAAAGTTTAAGGGTTCGGCATGAAGTGAGAACCCACTCTGTAAAATGAAAATTTTATATTTTCATTCCCTCGTTCTAATGGTAATGAGGCGAATCGCGGCGTTGAGTTCCGTCATTAAACAAGCAATGCCTTAAGAATTCGGTAGAAAATGGGGAGTGGAAGTGCCTTAATAGTAAAATGTGTCATCACTAGCTTTCCAGGTTCCCTCTGCCTACCGTGACATGTGAGAGATACAACGTGAAGCTTATATAACATACAGTCATTATATGTACAAAAGTTTGTATGTCAAAATATATTCAGTACAGTCGTATCTAAAATTAAACGTAATGAAATATTAGGGGCCAAGTACAACACAACTGGAATACGTACCAAATTAAAATGTTTATTTAATATGCCCGCAAGCTTTACCTTTAGAACATAAAGCAATTTGTGCTTTACTATGGAGTATATAGAGTTCTTGTAAGTCACTCACTAACGGAATAAAAGTCAACAATCAGTTTCACGCTGTATCCCGCACACAGAAGGATTAGCAGAGGAAATTGGTGTTAAGACATTCCGCTCCCCACTTTTTGCTTAATTCTGGAGGAATACCGTGTTGAGTGGCAGAATTCAACGCCGCGCTTTGCCTCGACACTAGAGCGAAGAAATGAAAATATAAAAGTAAACAAATATTTCACTTCCTCCAATGGGGATCGAACCTTGTACCACTGCGCCACGACGGCCTCCACTAACGGAATAAAACATTAGTTATATAAAAACTTTGGGAATATGATTAAGGTCTAAATTTAACTAAAATAATTATGGCCCTCGGGCCCGAATAGTTTTCTTTAAGCAAGAAAATAGAGTAACCCTTAGGTAATGTCATACCTTCGTCATTACTCAGGCTTGGGTCGACTCCTTCAGTTTTATGACATGTTCGAATACTTTTTTATTACTGTTATAATAAATGTGACTTTGTAACTTTGAAGTAATGGTACAAGGCATCTAAGAGATTGTCTGAGATTTTCAGATTTCATGGAAGTCGCGGTGATATATTATGTTTTGAACTAAAATGGATTTTATTTTTTTATAAAAACAAAATAACTACAGGTGTTTTTCACAAGTAATATACAGCATGAAACCTAAGTATCATAATTTCCCTGACTGGGTATTGATCTCACATCCATCGCCCTTGCAGTGAAGTGCTGACCACTACTGCGCGCTGGCAGCCATGTTCATGTTTTTATTAATCCAATTTCTATATTCCATCTATTATGCGTTGAGTGTAGGTCTGCTGCACTTTGGTTCACCAAACCAAACAAATAAAACTATAAAAAAAACTATACAAAATTGATAATTTAATTTATTTATATTTAATTTAATTTATTTATATTTGTAACAGCGCATGACAGAAAGCACGACATGGCTGTGGGTTCTATTCCCATGCAGGGGAATGAGTATTTTTCTTTATTGGCTCTGGGAACTAGACAACGCGCTGCGTTAGGTTCCGTCACAGTCGCAATGTCTTGAAAATTGAGTCTTAAATGGGAAACAGTGTCTTAACACTAGGGTTCCTATGCCTCTTCTGCAATGCGGGATCAAACGTGAAGGTGAAGAACAAATATTAATTAGCGATATTTATTACTAAAAGTAGGTAAAGGGACTTTTTATTTAGATAACGCTATTTAGAAATAAAATGTTTTTATCAAAGGAACAGATTGTGAAAAAAATTCAACGAGATTCTGATGAGATATTTATATAAGCATTATATTACAGAGTATTTAATAATAGTCTTTATTAATATTATTAAATAAATGTATTTTGAAGAAAATGGTTGAGGTATGTGACTGAGTGTTTCTCATACGCTCTGGCACCAAGGCAAAACTCCGGCGTTGAATTACGTCACTCAACACGCAATGCTTCGAAAAATTTGGCGGAAAGTGGGAAACGTCAGAAGAAAGAGGGAGTGTCTTAACACTAGAATCCGTCTGCTTACCCTGGGATAGAGCGTGAAGCTGATTTATTCTAATTATTTTTATACAAAGAAGACCAAAGCGAGTAAATCCAATTTGCTTCAAATGTAGCAGTAATACGAGTATAATGTTAAAATAGAAGAATAAGAATAGGTCAAGAATATGGTCAACTTCCTCTAATGTCTGTGTACTAATTGTTTCTATAAGATATTAGATTTTTAATTCCCTATAGAGTGAATATAATGACTGCATTTATTTGTATTTTAAGGTTATATGATTTTTCATCCATCATTCGACAATACTGTCAATGTCATGTTGATCGATCAATTATGATATAAATATAAAGAATTTTGTTCGAACAAATTGCTACAAAATAACAGTTGTTTTATTGAATTGGCTTCGTTGTCAGTACATGAATATTGTTTTTTTAAAAAAAAACCAACTTCACGCTCTATCCTGCATATAGCAAGATAAGCAGAGGGAACTTAGTGTTAAGACACTCCGTTCCCCACTATCCGCTGAATTTTATCGAGGCATTGCGTGTTAGGTCAAATTCAATCAATTAATAATTTATTCCCTCGGCTGGGGATTGAACCCACAGCCGTCGCGTTACAGTTACCTTACACCCCTGCACTCACGACGGCCTCAAAGTAATATAATTTTTAGAGAAACAAAGTAATTCAGATTAGTAAATGAATAGTTGAGCAGTTCAAGCGGGCGAAGCCACGCGCGGGTCTCTAGTTAATTATATTATACAAAATTCTCAGCTCCACATGATAGATAGCGATAGAATATGTAGCATTTATATTTTTCACCTTACTCGAAGAAAGATATTAGTCTTCCAAACATGAAAGTCGTACTTGTAATGTCCTTTGTAAGACACCAACTCTGTCTACAGTAGCACCTTATAAATTGCTCCTTCAGAAAACTCTTATCTCAAATCTGAGATATTTTTACCATTCAGCAAAACATTTCACTTGTTCTCGATATAAAACAATTTTCTACGGGTTACGTAAACCAAACTATACTACGAACTATTTTGGTTTTTAAATTTTTTGTTTTAACTACTTTTTGGTTTTTTAAAAAATGTTTTATTTTCTTGTATTTACTCGTATTAATATGTTTCGCCGTATATTGCCTCCTGGCACAAGCAATTAAAAATGAACGCTTCGTAAAGATTTGTTTCTTTAAACAAATTGAAACATTATAAATAAATTGAAAAATTGAAAATTTAAATTCAAAGCTGCTTCAGGTATATATTAAAAAAAGTAGTTGTTGTAATTCCTTTGTAGGAATTATTAGTTTTAGGAATATGAGATAATTTTAAATCAAATGTCATATAAAACAACCAACATAAAAATTAATATACTATGTAGTTTAAATAAGCTTAGCGCCTTTACCCGCATAGTATGGTAGATATAGGGCAAGGGGAACCTGATGTTTTTTTTTGTGTTAAGTCACTCATTTCTAACTTCCCACCTAAATTTCGAGATAAAGTGTGATGTTCTAAAAGGTGAAACTCAACGCTGTAAAAATAATTTGAATACTATCAAAGATCAAACACATTGCGACTATATACTCCTGCTCTCCTAACGTATCTCGAAGCTCAGACAGCAAATATCCATATTGTTAAGCTTAACGTTGTGTACCCCTCATATCGGGGTAGGCAGAGGGATCTTGGGAACCTAGTGTTAAAACACTTCCATTTCTCACTTTCCACCGAATTCAAGAGGCATTCCGTGTTGAACAGTGAAACATAACGCCGCGCTTTGTCTTGTTAATAGAGTGAGTATTTAAAATATTTAATGCAATTAAGGTAGGGAATCGAATCCAAAACCTAACTGGTTGATGCCCTCATACGAGGCTCTATGAAAGGACGGAGATTTGCAACGATTGAAGAGATAAAGACTGCATCGCTGGAAGAGCTCAAGGCTATACCGAAAAGTGCTTATGAGAAGTGCTTTGACGATTGGAAAAACCGTTGGCATAAGTG
>DWGR01002000.1:0-14603 GCA_018247715.1 Heliconius burneyi
AACATGCATTTAAAAATAATTAATTTAACTCAACTCCTTATAGGCCCACCCTAAATATGAGTTTGACTACAAAGTAGAAGACCACCACACTGGCGACATCAAGTCCCAGCACGAGAGTCGCGACGGAGACGTAGTGAAGGGATACTACGCTCTCCACCAGCCTGATGGCTCTGAGAGATCTGTACACTACCATGGCGATCATCACACCGGGTAGGTCGACATTTTACCACTCCTCTGATCACTTTATAATATAATAAGTATTTACTTCTAATTTTCTAAATAACATTTAATAATACTATATTACATTTGTTACAGCTTCCACGCGGATGTCAAATTCGACACACATCACGTGGCACCTAAACATCACTACTAGTTAAATAAATATTTTAATTGACTTAACCTATCTGTGATCTTATAATCGAATATTTCCATATTTTTGTTATTAAACATCAATAAAACATATTACACATTAGCTATATTTTGTACTACACAAACTACCCTGTCCTACCATTTTCTAAATATCACTTCAAATTATTTTATTTATTTGAACTATATTTCATTCGAGTTTATTATGATATGTTTAACAATTAGGTTTTCTAATAATTAGCTTAACCATTAAGTAAACTTTTATAAGAAAATTCAAAGACAATATTATTTTTAAATATTTCATATTTATACCTACCTTCCAATTCAAAGTCAGTCAAATATAATAATAGCAATTTTATTTTAATTTTATCGACTATAGCGCGACGAAATTTTTGCAACATTCGAGATTTTAGTCACTTAAATGATGCGCCAAGCATACCTCTCATTTGCAATTGGGTAAAGAATAAACTAAAATCTGGACGGCCAAGATTATCGAGGACAGAAGAAAACATAGAACGAGTCAATCAGTCTGTGTTGATCCTGACCTCTCAATTCGGAATCGTGTAAGTGCTTTGAACGTGTATAGATTATCGCTTCAACGCATTTTGCGCAAAGATCTAAAGCTGTACCCCTATAAAATTCAATCGGTGCAGGAGTTGAAGCCCCAGGATCCTATTCAAAGACTAGAATTAGTAAACGAGATAACGCAGCGATTACAAACGTTCACCAACATCATATTCTCTGATGAAGCTCATTTTCATCTGAATGGGCACGTTAACAGGCAAAACTGTCGCTATTGGAGTACAACTAATCCGAAACGCAAGCATCAGAGACCTCTTCATTCGCCAAAAGTAACCGTATGGGCTGCAATATCATCGCGAGGAATCGGCCCATACTTTTTTGAAGACGCGAGGGGATGTGCACTTACAGTTAACTCAGTACGTTATGTGAAGATGTTAAATGATTTTTTGTTGCCTACATTGCAGAATTCTCCTGACTATAGTCAAAGGATATGGTTCCAGCAGGATGGAGCGACGTCACACACGTCTAATGTGTGTGACGTCATAAATTGGCCTCCACGCAGTCCTGATTTGACTCCGATGGACTTTTTCCTGTGGGGTTCCCTAAATCTAAAGTGTACGTCAACAAACCAATTTCTCTGGCGCAATTAAAACAAAATATAAACCACGAAATGGAAACCATCACTGAGCGTACTTACCAAGCCATTTTAAGAAATTGTGCGTATAATAAGCGTTAGGTTGAATGAGTGCCGTGAACGTGAGGGTAAGAATTTGGATGTCATTAAAACTTCGAGTTGGAATCAAACCCACAACCAGTCGATTTTACAGCGCACGAAGTCACATCCTTATGCCACTGCGCCACGACGACCTCATTTCACTTCGGTACACCTTTATAAGTTAATATGGGCAAGTGCAAACAACCTAACCATTAGATTACACAATCGTCAGCTTATAACTTGATAGTATCTACAACTAGCCGTTTACAAGTCCATATAATATTTAAAAGATTACCCCGAAATCCCAAGTTTTAACATAAGCAGTTGGGTCTTCTATCATCACCAGGTGCTCAGTAATGTCATCAGGTATTGGCTAGAATAATCAAATACCTATATAATTATTATAAGTAATTACATAAAACTCATGGGAAATACCAAAAATTACTTTTAAAAACACAGAATATATTAGGTTATTTTTATACATTTAAAGACATGATTAGAGGTACGTAGGATAAATAAAAAAATATATATTTTTTTTATTTAAGGTGATTTTATGATTTCTTTCACAAAAACTTAATTGGTATTGTTTATGAATCGTTCCTTTCTTATACTATTACAATAACCATGCAAGGTTTAATGGTTTCACTCTTTATAATTGCTGCTTAAATTAGCAGTCGTAATGTAATAAAAACAATTGCACGCGTGTCTCAATATATTTTTGAAGTGCGTAACGTTGTAACTGTAAAACTAATTAAATGTTAATCATTATTTGTTAATTTTTAACCGACTTCTGTAAAAGGAGGAGGTTATCAATTCGACTGTATTATTTTATGTATGTTAGCTACTTTTGAAATTCTGACTGGGTTTTGATGATTCTTTTTTCATTTGATAGCTAGTGCTTGCCATTTATAACAATAGTATCGGTGAAAATCATATAAATATTAAATTTGCATTATGTATTTATGTATGCGTCAAATGGACGACTAACTCAATATCCCGCCAACCGCTTTCGATTATTCTTTTTATTAGAATAGGATTACATATCTGGTCTACAGATTGTGATTATGGATTCCGGTTGAAATTGGAGAAGTCGATTTTTCTGTTAAAAAATATCATTATAGCAACAACTTACCTTTCCCTTTATAACAAGGTGGTCAAAACTGACGGAGTGTAAGAATACTCCATTCTCCGCTTTCCACCCGAATTCGAGACACTGCTTTTGGAGTGGCTAAGCTCAACGCTCACTCTGTTCGCAGATGAAGCACTATGACATAATGGAAGTCCTTAAAAATAATCATAATAATAAAAAAACCAGTCAAGCGCGAGTCAAGTATCATCTGATACCTCACTTGAACTATCGGCTTCAATACCAAATTTTACCACCATTTAAGGCGAATAGTTTTTAGGATTTAACCATAAATGTATAGGTTTTAGAATTTTGAAATGTATAGGTTTTAGAAGTACTACCTATAGATGACAGATGCCAAATTTCATAATTCTGGGTTATTTAAGTATGACGCATTTTTTCCTATTAAAGCTATTATTTTTTAGGATTTAACGACAAATGTATAGTTTCACATGTTTCTCTCAATTAGTACTACCCGTAGATGCTAGCTGCTTAATTTTATAATTCTAGGTCAACTGGAAATACTATATGAATTCTGATTCCCTCAATACGGTCATATCTTTTTTCTAAATAAATATAGAAACATGTTTTTATCAGGAAATTATGAGACCGTAAATCTGAGTATATGTTATGCTCTATAATTTCAACCCGATATCTCCAAGAGTTCCTGAGATAAAAGGTCTTGATAGACAGACGAACAGGCGTGAGGACAACAGAGTGATATTATAAGGGTTCCTTTTTTCCTTAAAAAGTGCGGATCTCTAAAAATCTAAAACCGGTCTAAGGCCCTAAAAATGGTCTAATATTTACAAATTTCATTGCATAATATACATAATAATATTTTTATTAAGTATAGTAAGTACAAATAACATTTAAAAATATATTTAGAGGATGGCAGGATAGGGTATTTTTTTACTGTAGAACAAAAGATAACAAATATGTAATATGTATATGTATGTATTTATTTACATTATATAACAAAAATAACGAAATAATCGAATAACAGATCACAGATATATTTAGTCAATTTAAAATAATATTTAACTAGTAGTGATGTTTGGGGGCCACGTGATGAGTGTCGAACTTAACATCCGCGTGGAATCTGTAAAAATTACACTCTAGATATTATACTCGTAAAATTTTTTAGCTTAAAAGTAAACATTACATTATGAAGTAAATTTGGTTAAATTTAGGTGTATTTGGAAATAATGATTAAATGTAGACGTACCCAGAGTGATGATCACCATGGTAGTGTACAGATCTCTCAGAGCCATCAGGCTGGTGGAGAGCGTAGTATCCCTTCACGACGTCACCGTCGCGACTCTCGTGCTGGGACTTGATGTCGCCAGTGTGGTGGTCCAATACTTTGTACTCGAACTCATATTTAGGATGGGCCTGTAAATACCAATATACCAATTCAAGGATAGTCATAACAATTTAGATACTGTTGATGATATGAGGTAGATAATGCATAGCACAATATATTAATTACATAATAGTCAACGTGGTCATGTCCGTGACTGCCATGTAGGTGAACAACTTCAGGATGTCCGTCGTGACGGGAGATGTGTTGAGAGGAGTAAGCATGTCCATGTCCGTACTGGGCTGCCGCGAGAGCGACCAGAGCAGCGAAGCACAAGACCTAAAGTGATAAATTTAATATTATTATATTTTGAATTTAGATCAAAATTATTTTAAGTAATAATACAAATCCATTCGTATGTAACATAATATAAATTATAAAACACCTTGAAAAACATTTTTAGAAGTAGTTATTGTTATGGTTTCCCAAATTGAACTGATATAGACCAGTTAGGTTACACGCCTTTTATATTTAGCGCAAAGGTAATTCTAGCCAAGGTCCATTTATTTGGTAATATTGACAATATGGTCAGTGGTCACTTTGTTATCATTAAAACACTTCCGTTCCCCAATTTCAGTGGAATTCTGTAGGACTTGCTTGGTGAGAGGTGGAACTCAACGCCGCACTTTGCATTGTTTCCAAAGCAAGAAAATGACAATGTCCATTCCTTCCTGTCCATTTCTCCCATTCCCACTTGCAAATGAAATTTACGCACTCTTATGCCCCTGCGCCACGGCTGGCCTCTACTGACTGACTTTTATTAATTATAAAAATAAAAAAATCATAACCATAACCCCAAAATTTACAAAGTTTACAAAGAAGTTTTATGTGTTTATATTTTTCTGCTCTTAAAATTCAGGATAGGAAGATATTTGGAAGTAATTATAATTTCAAGAAGACCTTTTAACATATATACTTATTAGAAAAAAAAATATTTTTTATTAATAATATTATGTCTTTAGATACAGAATATTAGAAATAAAATATTTTAGTTCTAAATTATGAAATCTGAATAAAATTAGAAATAATAAATTATTAATTTAAGTATGACTTAAATTACTTATTATGAAGTTATGTGTAATTATTTGGAATTCGTACATTGTACACACAATAGCAAAAAGTGAGTGTTAATATGCAATAAATACATTTGCTATGGAAATACTTTACTTACAGAAAGAAGAGAACGGAGTGTCGGAGACTAGACTTTCTCTGCCGTTGCCGATGCCGTTACTTATTTTTTCAGTTTCACACGATCACCTAAAAGCGGCGTTGAGTTCCGCTGCTCAACATGAGGCTATACATAAAGTTAGTTTAGTAGTAAATAAAAACTTAATTATTAAATTTAAAAAAATGAAATCAGCATCACACTGTATCCCGCACACAGCAAGGTAGGCAGAGGGAACCTAGTGTTAAGACACTCCGTTCCACACTTTCTGCCGAATTCTGGAGGCATTGCGTGTTGAGTGGTAGAACTCAACGCCGCACTTTGCTTCGACACCAGAGCGAAAAAATGGAAATATAAACATAAATAAATTCAAAGAACTCACACCCGTCGCGTTATAGTCACACCCTTGTGCCACTGCGCCACGACAGCCTCAATTTTTAAATTAAATCTTAAAAGAATTATTACGTTGTGCTTTTAACTTTTTCGTTAGTTAAATTTTATATATTCAAAAGCATTTATTATTTTGTTCTTCACGAATCTAATAAATACATAAACACACGCGATGTCGTTATTATTGCCAAATATAAAATAGAGTAAAATTAACGGACCTCGTCTAGTTACCCTTGCGGTCTGTATAAAAAGCGTTTGTACTAGCATTTCTATATCAGTTCAGATTGAACATTAAAAACAATAACTGCTTTTAAAAATGTTCTTCAAGGTATTTAAATTATATTTATATTTCAAATTAAGAATGAAGTTTGCCATTTTACAGGCTGTTTGGAAATATTAAAAATATTTTGATATACTAAAATTTATTTTAATAAATAGGTGTTGTGTTTCGCTGCACTGCTCGCCGTCGCGGCTGCCCAGTACGGACATGGACATGCTTACTCCTCTCAACACATCTCCCGTCATGACGGACATCCTGAAGTTGTACACGCACATGGCGGACACGGACATGACCACGCCCACGTTGATTATTTTGTAAGTTATAAGTCAGAATATATCACGTTATATTATTATACTTAACATGTTATACAATGATAAGATTATTGAAAGTTACCTCTTATATATTTTCAGGCCTATCCTAAATATGAGTTCGAGTACAAAGTAGAGGACCACCATACTGGCGACATCAAGTCCCAGCACGAGTCGCGATGGTGATGTAGTGAAGGGATACTATGCTCTCCACCAGCCTGATGGCTCTGAGAGATCTGTACACTACCATGGTGACCATCACACCGGGTAAGTTGACGTAAAATGATATTTTAAGCCAAGTACAATATATAATATTTAAAAGCTATATAAACACTCAATTAAGAATGATGTAATTAAAAAATCAACTTCACGCTATATCCCGCACGCAGCTGGGTAGGAAAAGGGAACCTAGTGTTAAGACGCTCCATTCCCTGTGTTTCGCTTAATTCTGCAAGCATTGCATGTTGAGTGGCGGAACTCAATGTCGCGCTTTGCCTCGACACCACAGCGGGAACCTGGTGTTACGACACTCCATCCCTCGCGTTCCGCCGAATTGTGAAAGCATTGCATGCCGAGTGGCGGAACTCAATGCCGCGTTTTGCCTCGACACCACAGCGAAGAAATGGAAATATAAATTTAAATAAATATTTCATTTGTGGGGATCGAACCCACAACCAGACGCGTTTACGGTCACACTTTGTGCCCCTGCGCCATGATCGGCCTTAAACGGTATATTAAAATAAAATAATAATATGTTAATTTATGTGATATAATTATTACAGATTCCACGCTGATGTGAAATTCGACACTCATCATGCTGCCCCTAAGCATCACTACTGATTAAATATAACTAATTTATAAGAAATAAAAACTATCTGTGATCCTTCTAACTATTGATTCTTATTATATTTTATAATTAAGAAGAAATTTTCTTTATAAAATAAAAAATATTTAAAAAAAAATCTATTCTTTCAAAATTTCCTTGAACTGTAAGAATATTATTTTATTGGAATAATTTATGTATTTTATGATTTAATCAAATTAAAGCTAATTTTCAACGATTAATTTGTCGTCTTAGGATATTATTAATATTTCATATTTACAGTAATGAATGTTTTGGATAATTATTCATCCAAAAAAATTAAAAAACTTAGAATAAAATGCAATGGATATGAATAGTCAAAGTAAAAAAAAGACCTTAAATAGAAAGTTTTAAAAGTCGAACTAATATAAAGTACACCAGGCATTCTCGTATACCAAATTCTCATTGCCCTTTTATAATAAGCTTTATTATAATTATAATCACAATATTTATTGAAATTATTTTTATATCAATCTCTCTAGCTTCTTAAATGAGAATATTTCATTAAAAATCGAAATATTATATTTAAATACCTGAAGACATGATTGTTATGAAGTAAAACGTTTCTTATAAAGTCTTATAAAGTCATACGAATACATGTGATAGCTATGGGTTAAGTATTACAATTTTATAAAAAATACGCAATTATTAAAGTATTATGCTCTTTCTTAGACATTTTGTTGGCTCTAAGCGTGAGCGTATATCATATAGCTTCGAAGTTCGCTTTTGCAAATATCTTTTTTCTTACATTTTGTAAATGTTTAAGTATATTTTTATTGAGGCGGTCATGGCGCAGCGGCACAAGAATGTGACTGTAACGCGACGGTTGTGGTTCGATCCCCACTCGAGGAAGTGTAATATTTATTTATGTTTATATTTCCATTTCTTCGCTCTGGTGTTGAGGCAAAGCGCGTTGGGTATTGTCCCTCAACACGCTATGGCTCCAGAATTTGGCAAAAAGTGGGGGACGGAGTGTCTTACCACTACGTTTACTTTGTCTACCCTGTCATGTGCAGCGTAAAGATACAGCGTAAAGCTGATTTTTTTACTTATATTCAGACTTAATAGGAAAAAGTCCTTTACAATTTTAAAGACAATTAGAAATTCCTTTTTTTAGATATAATGTAAATTGGTGCTGATCAAGGCTATCACATTTTATAACGATAAAAGTATCATAGATTTTCCACTAAAACCTTCCAAGCAAAAGCCATCCGAATAAAAATCACGAGTGAGTGCTATTTACGGTTACGAGCATTTTTGTATTATTGTATGAAATTACTTTCCGTAGAGCTACAGTTATGAAATTTAGCATGAAATGAGAATTTACAAAAGAAATAATGTAAAAAAATGGAAAAATTATTATTTACAAGTATTTCATAGAAAAAAATCATAACAAACTATTTGTAGTTCTTTTTCCCTACTGCTAAGGAAAGATTATATCACTACGTACGTAAATGTGTCTATTAAGTTAATAGATATTAAGTAAATATGTGATAAAAGACAATACAAATACCTGGACTCTCTTAGGCAATAGCTACCTAGAGATAATTATGTCTAGTTATAAGCCTAATTTAAGTAACAGATTAAACCAAATAAAAACTAAAGCTGATTAGTTAGAATACGCTGAAAAAACTACGAACGACATGTGTGTAGTCTATTTATTTAAAATATATTAAACGAATAAAATATATAAAACAATATAAGAGATATCCATACTAAAATAAACAACCAATTTTTCCTCTGTATAAATGCTTTAATAATATTATATAAATGATCGTATAGTTCAGGCGGACAAAGCCGCGAGTGAAATAAAAAATATAAATATTGACTGATATACAGTTTTTGTAATTTCAGAATCTCAAACAGTCTATATATTTTTAAAGGATTAATTTATTAAAAAAATGCAATGGACGTCAACCTCGCAAACACAAATATTTTTATCAAAGCCATGGTTTTGAGTTCAATCTTAACTCTGAGGAAACAACTTAACATATATTGAAATCGTTTTTTTGATGTAAGATTCTGCCACGAAATTCGCAATGTTTTTAAAATATTTTAAGATTAGATTATAATAAATTAAAAAAAAATATTTTTTTAAATTATTAAAGAAAATGTATGTGTATTTAACTAATAATAATAATATTATAATTTTAATTACATAAAATTATTTCCACAAATTTTGATTCGTATCTCGATACAATATACAACAAACCTTTCTAACCTATGACAAACGTTTTTCACAAGGTCATTGTAGTTTTTACAAATTATGTAAAAGGAGTTCCAAAAAACAAGAATATTTAGATCAGTTACGGTTAAATAAATTTTATATAAAAGCCGTGTATTTTCCTCAAAAGTTACTATTATTGGCAAGATCTACTTCTAAGATAGACTTCACAACGCTAAAATGTATTCAAAGGTAATATGCGAGACATTTTTTAAATTTACACATTAATCTTTTTAATCGTTTTAAAAAATAATTAAAACGATTATAAAGCTTAATGTTGTTTAATTAATAATTTTTGTTTGTTTTTCAGTTTGGATTTTTCCCTTGGAACTCCTTTTGGTTAAAAATACCTACATACATATAGCATTTCCTGAATAGATATCGATACCATTATCGCTCCCTGTACACAAAGACGCTATTCCACCATTGTCTCAATCGTCTTTTAAATTCCTGATATATTTTTCTATATTATTAGGTGCTGTGTTTCACTGTTCTTCTAGCTATTGTCATAGGCCACGAAGTAGGCCACGAGCACGCATTCGCACATTCTTCACAACACATTTCCCGTCATGATGGTCACCCTGAAATCGTGCATATCCATGGTGGACATGGAGGTGGTCACGGTCACGGCCACGTCCACGTGGATTATCATGTAAGAGTTCCTTTATAAAATATTTTTTTATCAACAAATTCCCTTTTAAATTATTGTAACGTTTATGAATAAATGTAACAAGACAGTTATTTTAAATATTTTATGAATTTAGCACTTATATCTTAATGACTTTAGTTAGTAGGCCTTTCTATAATATTTTATGGTATTTTTAAGAACAGTGTTTTTTTCTCTCCTAATTATTAATTTAGACCCATCCTAAATATGAATTCGAATACAAAGTCGAAGATCCTCATACCGGTGATAAGAAATTTCAACATGAAATCCGTGACGGTGATGTGGTAAAAGGAGTTTACACGCTTGTCCAGCCCGACGGTTCAGATAGAACCGTGCACTATCATGGAGATCATCATACTGGGTAAAAACTTAAGAATCTATTTATAAAAAGTTTTTGGGAGGAGATCAATTTTGCTTTGCAATTTTAATATAATTTTTTGTTAAAAAAATATTGCAAAATAACGTGTATGTAAAAATTTGCATACCAAATTTAAATTATACAATTTGTTAAATATGCAAAGGATCTCTCAATGACTTTTTTTCTCATTTTTACTTTATTTCTACCATTGTATTTTATGTAAGGTAAACCAACAACACAATTTTAATTTTGAATGTGATTTGAAGCGATAACGACTGTGATACATCATGAAATTGAATATATTCGTCTTCGCACAGGATCTTACTGGTCAATACTAGTAATAGTATCATGGAGTGTTTTTAAGATATCTGAAAATTTAAAAATGTTATCTATTTATTTTATAGATTCCACGCTGATGTTAAATACGGAACCTACCACATCGCACCTGAATACCATCACCACCATTAGATGAAAAGATAAAGATAGTATATACATAAATGTAATATATGATTGTGAGAATTAAAGTAAAGGTTTACATTTAATAAAACATGATAAAGAAACTGTTTTAACTATTTAAGATAAAATATCAATGCTCTAATAAAATAAATTTTAGTAGACGTTTAATTTCTGTATTTTTGTTAAATAAGTTTTACATGTAGTATTATATACTGAATTTTAATTACTTACACTGTTCTTACAATAATACAATAAAATCTATCAATTTCGTACTTAGTGGATGTATGTATGTGTACGCACCAAACAAAAATTCATCCATTTCTGTTCGGTAGTTGTACAAATTAACAGACAGACAAAAAATGTGAAAATAAAAGTAAGGCCATACTGAAACATATTTTTTACACAATTAGTTTGACGCTATTTGCAAAGAATTCCTATTTTTCTCTCTGGCTACCCCGCAATTGTTAAAGCGTGAAGCTGTGTTGTGTTGTTGTTGTTATAATGCAATTAAGGTAAGCTTTTTGAAACTATTTTTTTGTATTCAACTTGAGAGAATGCTAATTTTCGTAAAATATTTTTCTATACCTAGTTTAAAATACCACGTTTAAAATTATCACTCAACGAGCAAAATCCCTAAAAATTCAGAAAATAAAGTAACTACAAATGTACTCAACTGATTTTAAAATTGTGGCAGATATATTAATTAGATTTTTTAAATAAAAGCTCAATTTGCATGCTTAAAAAAATATTTAATGTCTTAGCTATTGTTTCCTCTACCTACCTTGCTATATGCAGGATACAGCGTTTCTATAGTCAAAAATAAAAGCCTACATAAAGAATGTAACTTAGAGGGAAACTCTTTGTACACATAAACTCTCCATTTCTCTTTTAAAAAGTAACAAATATACAAAGAATTTTACACAGATTAATTGTAACATATTATAATTATATTGTTCACTCATATTAAAGGCAAATAGACTATACATTTGCTTGCTTTAAAACTAATGAATGTCAATTTGAAGCGCCTGCCATTTTTTAATAGCATTACATAACGCTGTAATATCGCAATGCATAATACCGTAGCGCTTGGCGCTCCGTTCTGTCTAACTACCCCGCTAGGGATAAAGCGTGAAGTTAAGTTACAAAGAAACTTTTTACGAAGGAAGCCTACCAACCTCTATATTAGTTGTTTCAATCAACAAAGTGCAATTATTACCAAAAAATTTTCCTTTTTTCATGTCCTCAAAATATAGAAATCCACAATAATCTATATTAAGTTTATTCTCATTTATGGGCTTTTTAATCACGGCATTTATGTACAATTCCTTAACGTATTATATTAAATAGATTTTTTGCCTTTCTTTATGCCTAGTGCACATTTAGGGTAATCACTATCATATTAAATAAAATATTTATGTAATAAAATATTTTAGTATGGCAGTTTTAACTATGAGTTAAAGTTATGAGTTAAGAGGCTGTCGTGGCGCAGCGGTATAAGGGTGTGACTGTAACACGACGATTGTGGGTTCGATCCATACTCGAGGAAATGAATTATTTATTTACGTTTAAAGAATTCGGCGAAATGTAGAGAAAGGAGTGTCTTTCCTGAGTGGGTTCCCTCTGCCTACCCTGCTGTGTGATACAGAGTGATGCTGATTTAACTTTAATTTTTAAATGAAGTACAGCTTTATTAAAAATTTTACTATGCTATTACTTGGCTTAATTGTTACAATATCTACTCACTCCTTTATAAATATCTAAATATTTTTCTTAGATCACCTTGATTTCTCTCTTTCTATCCAAAGTACTGGACATAATTTTATAACGGCCAACACTTTCTCTTCAAACAACTTAAAGCGACACGACGGCCACAAATTATCCGGGGTCATGGTCACCATGTTAACTACCACGTACGAGTATGTACTCTACCTCTATATATAAATGTTGTACCTAGAAGCCATCTGAAAATTCAACATTTCAGTACAAAAAAGTGTAGAATGAGAGATATGATTCGTTCGTACTTTGATCACACGTGGTATCAACTAAATATTAATTTCAATCATCTGCCACAAATAATTATTCTCATTGCTTGTCACCTACATAAAGGTTCCATTTAGCACTTTTAAAAACTATTTTTACAAACATTTATATGGCGAACACTTATTTAAGTCTGATTTCCCTTATTACTTTCTCTTGTTTCACTTAACTTTTAACTTCGCCGAGATAATACCGCCACATTGTCCTCGCGCTCCTTGTAAATAGGCCAGTTAAGAGAGGCGTATAGAAATAGCACCCGTATTCATCAGTTTCCAGCTTCTTCTATTTCCGTTTGAACAACTATCACCGCTTCACTTAACAATACTGATAGTACTATTTCCTTCGAGTCATTATTTTTTTCTTTAGAATGAAAATTTGTTAAGACGCTTAAATGTCTAAAAAATAAAAATTACTTTTATTTTTTATTTGTTCTACAGGTTAATTATAAATAAATAGATACAATTTTTGTTTTATATAATTACCTGTTTGTACTTCTGCTTCACGCTGTATCCCGCACACAGGAGGGTAGGCAGAGGGAACCTAGTGTTAAGACACTCCGTTACCCACTTTCTGCCGAATTCTGAATGCAATGCGTGTTGAGTGGAAGAACTCATCGTCGTGCTTTTGCCTCGATATCAGAGCGAAGAAATGAAAATATAAACGTACAAAAATATTTCACTTCCTCGGATGGGGATCGAATCCACAAGCGTCGCGTTACAGTCACACCCTTGTTCCGCTGCGCCACGACGGCCTCATTACCACAAAAACTCATCATTAAAATACATCATTAGTATTTTATATATTATTTTTTTTATGGTAAAAGCATGGGAAACGAGCGTACGGGTTACCTGATAGTAAGTGATTACCGCCGCCCATGACACCGCGTAACACCAGGGGAGCTACTGGTGCGTTGCCAGCTTTGTTCCGGCTGGGCGCCGGAGCCCGGCATTACCTAATGCGAAACGCAGTGGCATAAAGCCACTACTTCACGATGGTTTTAAATGCCGGGGGTGGTAATTATTCAGTCGAATCTGCCCAATGTCTTATATTATCTATTACAACTATTAATAATCTGTAAGGAAAAGTTCTATATAATCATTAATATAAAATTTAATAAACTTAAATATCCTTATAAAAAACTTGACGAGATATTTTCTGTATAAGATGACAATATGTTATCGACGTAATATACTTAAAGATTATTTTAACTACTTCTATAAAATTAGAATCTTAATTAGTTTAAAGTTGGTTTGAAATATGTATATAATAAATATATATTTTATATTTATCACATGCTTCAGGATGATATCGATCATGGCCTGTATGATTTAACCTATCAATAGATAGCATTCGGGTCACCTGCAGGTAAGTTTGTCTCATGTCTTTATTCACCAAAATTGATCTTACGTCTTCATTCTAATGTGGGGCTAAAATCATAATAATGTGATTTATTACGGTAAATATATAAATGAAAATATGAATGAAATGAAAAAAGAAATAAGATTTTGTTAATTTCTTAAATGATCTTTTTAATCACAATTTCGTAATCACAATAAATAATAATTAAAAGCTAAAATTGTGCTAAATCAATGATGAGCGAGGATATGGGCTGGGGCAGGGGCGGCGTGACCTGAAGATGCTGAGTTGCTGACCACAGCGTTGAATCCACTGTGAGCATCAGCGCTGTATTGGACAGTACGTACGGAACCATCAGCTTCAAGCAAAGAGTACTCTCCATGTACAACATCACCATCGCGGCTTTCG
>DWGR01002001.1:0-14600 GCA_018247715.1 Heliconius burneyi
TTCCGTCCAACTACGACTAAGTCAAAAGGAGCTTGGATTTCACATTAAGCCAAGTGGGATAAATAGCACTTAACCTACATTGTGAGGAGTTCAGACGTGTGGAATTTTAATATGAAGGCCATCTTTTGTATTATATAAATTATATATCAATACTTTGAAGTCGTCGGCATTGCGTCTAACTGTGCGACGAATGCGACGGTTGTTGGTTCAATTCTCGCTGGAGGAACTGAATTATTTTCAGTTGCACGCTCTGATAATAAGACAAACCGCGGCGTTGAGTATAATCACTGGTATGACGAAATTGGGGGTTGAAGTGTCTTAACACTAGTTTTCCTCTGCCTACCCTGCTGCAAATGCATCGAGCAAAAAGCTTTATATCCAGACACTTTTTAACTGCATCAATGTCATTATTATCGAAATCATAGTAATTTTTATTTAATAGATATAATCATCATTTGGAGGCCAGATGTGGCGCAGGGGAACAAGATGTAACAGTAAAACCTACTGGTTGTGGGTTCGATCCCCACTCGAGGAGATGAAATATTTATTTAAATTTATATTTTCTTCGCTCTGGCATCGAGGCAAAGCGCAGCGTTGAGTTCTGCTACTTAACACACAATGCCTCCAGAATACGACAAAAAATGGAGAACGGAGTCTCTTAACACTAGGTTCCCTCTGCCTACCCTGCTGTGTGCGGGATACAGTTTGAAGCTGATTTGATTTGATTTAATTTTTATCAGATATAATCAGTAACCCAGTACCTTATCTATATTCTATTATTACTAAATTATAAAGGTGAAGAATGTGGTTGGTTGATCGCGCTAATCTCATTAACTACATGTTAGAATTGTAAAATTTTATGCATAATCCATTTTAATTAAAAATTTAAAAAAATATATTATTGTTATTAAATGAATAATTGAGGCCAATCGCAGCGCAAGCGCACAAAATGTGACTGGAACGCCACAGGTTGTGGGTTTGATTCCCACTTGAGGATATGAAATATTTAATATTTTCATTTCTTCGCTCTGGTTTCAAAGCAAAACACGGTGTTAAGTTTCGCCACTCAACACGCAATGCCTCCAGAATTCGGCGGAAAATGAAGCACGGAGTTTATTAACACTAGGTAACCCTAGAGCATAATATAAATAATCTCTTCTAATATAAATAAGAAAAAATAGCACACATGTTTAATTTTCTACTTAAAAATATAAACAACTAGCATAAAATACATCAAGCAAGACTAAACCAGAATAATAGCTAGCTCCAGCTAATTAATTCGAACAGCTAAAGTAAATTAGCCGGTCTGCTTTCAGCTTACGAAATAGGTTGTAAGGACGGAGATATGGGATAATGTTAGATAAGAGCAGAATTATGACACTCGGGGACATTTTCTTAGGAGGTTTTTAGAGTTTATAAAAGTTTCAATGGTATTTAGTTAACTTTTTATCAATTATTTAAATTTTTGATTTTTTTTAGTTTCGCACTCTACTAGCTCGCACATAGCAGGGCAGGCAGAGGGAATCTGGGAACCTACGGCTTAGAAAATCCGTTTCCAGTCCCGACTTTCCGCTGAATTCTAGTCGGTTTGATCGGTCGCGTTTATAGACGCATCCCTGCCTCTGCGCCACGATGAGCTAAATTTTTGTGTTTAAATTTTACATGTATACTCGTATTCTATAAGCTATAACCCATCGTAGTATAGCAATGGAAAGTGAAAAATATAATTTTTTAACACAAAGCTCAGAGAGAACCTACCCTGTTATAAGTGGGACAGCGTGAAGCTATATAATAATTAAGCCATAAAGAGCATGTAATTAAAAACATATTAAATTAATTAAGAGCTATTTTACACATTAAAGTGTTATTCTTTACTTAGCAAATAAAAATGCTTTTTTAGAAACGTATAACAAAGCCATACGTTCGAGGTTTTAACCTTACTACTTATTATAAGACTGTTAGAAATCAAAAGTGGAAAATATTTAAAAAACGTTATTAAGGTACAAAACATCTGTTAACACATCAGAAGTGAATGGTAGTTACAACTGAACACTATACATGGTCTCTAAATTACGTGAAGCATGGAGCAGTGTCTGGGACTTGCGGCCACAGATGTAACATAGGCTTAACGGTACCCTATCCGTTATAACAACACTCGTCTTCACTGCTCCAGCCCTTTGTAATTATAATTACATTTATAATTAAAATAACAATTAATTAATCAAATAATTAACTGTCCAAATAATCGAGTTCGCTAACAATAATATATGTACTTATAAAATATACAAAAAATATTAAAATCAATCTTAACAGTAATACATTATTCTAGTTCAAAGTTTACCTTAAAATTTCAAACAGAATACGAGTATACTTCGATTACAATCAGTCTCGCGGACGTTATCCTAAGAAAATTCAATAAAACTACGAACAATAACTTGAGAACTCCATTAAGAAAGTACCTATTCTTTTGTTAAATGTATAACTGTATATGACATATATAATATTTTTTATGGTGGCAAAGGCAAATCACGGCGTTAAGTTCCGCCACTCAACATGTATAACATTATAGGTCAACAAGAATTACACCGTAACTTTGTTGACATACTCACTAATTTTGTATGAAGTGGACTACAAAAGTAAATTTGTAATAATTTTTTTTTCTACCTAGAAATTTTCACTTTTCGGATTTTTGCCAAATTTTATAACTATAGGTCCATGAGACACAGACGGACAACAAAGTGATCATATATAAAGGGTTCCGGTTTTACCTTCTGAGGCATGGAGCCTTAAAAAGAAGTATATTTTAAATTATATTGAATTAAAGTCTTAATATAATTTTATATGAGGCTAAAATTCAAACGTTCCAACGCGCTTTCTACGAACTCTCCATTAGAATAAATATAGAGAGAGGTAAATGGCGAATGTTATTTATTAGAAATAAATTAATATAGAGGTAAATTGTGAATATTATTTCTTAAAAAGAAAATTACTGATCAAATTATAAGTTTTAGAATATTAAACAACAGTTCTTTGATTTTTAATACTTTTATGAACTTTACCAAAAGACATCAATATGCTGATTTAAGCTTAGAACAAAACTTTTCCATCACAAATAAATAATAAACAACTAATTATAAAGTTCATTCTCAGAGTGGTTTAACGCTGATTATTTTTAAGTTTATTAAAAAGTTGGTTTTTTGAAATGTTAGAAAATATATAATATATTTTTTTCTTTTTTTCTTTCTTTTCTAGTTTGGTTAGATTCTGAATATAGGATCTGGTCGAAATTGAAAAAATCTTTTATTTGAAATTTTAAAATGCTTAAAATGTTTTATTTGTTAAAAATCATAACTTTTGTTAAAGATAATAAATGAATCCTACTAATTAATAGCAGATAATCCCCAGGCACAGTTATAAGTAAAGTTTACAGTCCCGTATATAGCAGAGCACACAGAGAAGGCGTCTTTCGAATTCGAGGCATTTTGATCACACGTCTCGTCGACTTGCGGAACTCAACGCCGCGGTTTATTTTGGACTTACCCCCGAGTGTATCCATAGTAACTGCGCCACGATAACCTCAATTCTCTTTCTTAATCCCAAAATACACAACATTCAACGACTCCAGCTTATTTCGCGTGGCAGATTACCATAACCGAAGTATAATTGGTGTCAATTCTCATATAAGACACGGTTCGACTAAAAGCTATGTTAAAGCGTAAAATATCCCCTGGAATCACGCCAGCGCCGCGCGAATGTAGTAAATTCGGAGTTTTGGCGCAGTGTCGAAAATTTATGTACCAAATCATGATAACTTAATGGTCTATCATTCTTACTCGGTATGCTTAACAGCGGTCGGCGGGGACTTTTGGAGGAGTTCTTGTTTTTTGGTGAGTCTATTTTCAAATAATTTTGATAGAAAAACCAAAATTTTTCATGACTTGTTTAAATTGAGGCCAGCCGACTGGCTGTGGGTTCGATCCCCGCCCGAGGAAATGAAATATTTATTTCAATTTATATTTCCATATCTTTGCTCTGGTGTCGAGGCGAAAGCGCGGCGTCGAGTTCTGCCTTTCAACACGCAACACAACCAGAATTCTACAGAAAGTGGGGAACGAAGTGTCTTAATACTAGGTTCCCTCTACCTACGTTATTTCGAAGTTATTTCGCTTCTTTTAAAGTGCTTAAGTCATTAAATAATTTGATTGATATTAAAGAAGTTGGATTATTTTAATTGGGTAATCTAACGATAATATACAGAGATAATAAAATGTTCTTAATTAAAAATTAAGCCTTCTTTTCTAACATAATCAAGATCATAAAGAAATATTAAAAAACAATGAATTGCATTCACTGTTTTTAGTATTCCGTATCTAAAAAAAATGGAACTATTATAGGATCACTTTGTTGTCTGTCTGTTTCCCCCTCTATCAAAGCCATTTTTCTTAAGATTGTGTGGAATTATCAAACTGAATCTAAACCTATAACCTAATTTGGCAAGCAGTGAAAAATTACGGTACACTTAAAAGGAAAATCGGAAAAAAATATACCTATATAATATAACTATATTACAAAGAAATTCTAATCTCAAATAGGGTAGTATTCATAAGGTAGTACCCACTAATTTAAGCTTGTCAACCAATTAAAGAGACGTTCCCGTTATGACTTAGAATTATGAAATTGATACAAAGCTCAGTCATTCCGTGCAATCGACCATTTTTCTTATATATTATATTATAAGAAGTCAAAACACAAGAAAATAGCAAAAAAATGAGATCTTAAGGAAACTGACAGCACAATAATCTATCACAAAGTAATCCGTGCTGCTTTGTTATAGAAAATTAGAGGTGATATTGAAAAACTAACGCTGCCTCGTATATTGGAAATGCGATTGTGGTTACCTTGGAGTTTGGGTTTTGAAAATGTGAAGTTATTTCTATTTGAGAAAGAAAGAAAGAAACGAAGAAATTACATAGAACAAAAATATTAACCTTTAATTTAAAAAATGTGTTTAAAAACAAGTTTTCTAAATATTTTATTTTAATATGGATAATATATAATTTCATTGAGGCCGTCGTGGCGCAGCGGCACAAGGGCGTGACGTCATGCGCTGCAAAATCAACTAGTTGCGGGTTCGATCCCCATTCAAAGAAGTGAAATATTTATTTACGTTTATATTTCCATTTCCTCGCTCTGGTGTCGAGGCAAAGCGCGGCGTTGAGTTCTGCCACTCAACACAAAATGCCTCCAGAACTCGGCATAAAGTGGGGAACGGAGTGTCTTAACACTAGATTCCCTCTGTCTATCCTGCTATGTGCGGGATACAGCGTGAAGCTAAAAAAAATTCATTATGATCATAATTGAAGTTGTAATCCAAATTACAGCTCCATCGAGCACTGGGAAGATGAGAAGAAGAAGAAGAAATTTCACATATACTCGTATTAACACACATACTAATACAGCAAAACAAATCAAAGCTTGCAAGAACATTGAAATATATGCAAGAATAATAAATATTATTCTTACATTATAAATATCAAGCATACATCCGTTCTATGACACATAATACTCTTGTATTATGCATTTCAGTACCATACGTCCTTTGACTAAATGAAATGAAACACTCCGTTTTACGTTTCTAACTATATCAAATTGATTTGATCATATTATCGATTACTATTGGAACCAGTCGTGGCGCAGAGTGACAAGCATACTACTATAAACACGACAGGTCATGGATTCGATTTCCACTCTAGGAAATTAAATATTTAATATTTTCAGTCATTGAAGCAAAGTACGGCGTTAAGTTCCGCTATTTAACACTCTATATATGTCTCCAGAATTCGATAGCAAGTGGGGAATGGAATTGTGAAGATAGAAAAGGTTATGTCGTTTTCCTTGTGATTGTGAAGTTTAATTTTAAAAAAAGATTTTTTATATTATAAAAAGTATTATAATTAATAATGTACATATCGGTTTTAATCTTAAAAATTCTATTAATAAATTTTATAATAGAAAAAGAAAATTATGGTGAAATTTTTTTCTTTTTATTTGGTCTCTTATGATTCCGCATTCTTTAACAATATAATAAATACGTGATTCCATTAATTACTCAAAATTTATTCTACTTTGTAATAACTATTTATATAAGGGTTAGATATATAGAAACTTAATTCAAACAAACTACAAAACGACTTTATTCTAACCTCGATAACTCAGATGTTTCTGGTCCGATCGACTTAAAATTTTGACACGTTTCAAGCAATGGTTAGTACTCTAGAAAGACGTGGTTACTGGTTTACTACGAGCGCCATCTCTGGGTTAGTCTCGGGACTTATTGATCCATGTGTTATTATACATAATATCTTGAGATCGTTGTAACGCAGTAGCACAACTTATATAACGCGACGATCCATATCGATTCTTACCTCGAAGATTTTTTTTTTAATATTTTCATCTCCTCACTCTGGTAACAAGATAAAGCGCAGCGTTGAGTTCTGTTAACCAGGCTGTCTCATCAATTCAACGGAAAGTAAAGGGGAGTGTCTTAACGCTATTATAGTTTCTATCTGCTTAACCTCCTGCTTGCGGGGCTAACGTACGATTAACATGTAAGTTAAAATTCTGACAATAGTTGAAAAGATAAAATAAGATTAAGATTAATTGACGCCCCAATTTAAATGACTTTTAAATACAAACACACGGTTTTCTAATTTAGATCTAATTGCATTTTGCTTTTCAACAAAAAATGTAAGTTGCATTGTAAAGCATTTCTCTTTTTTTTTAGTTATTCATAAAGAACATAATGGTTCAGTTGTGACGCAGGGGCACATACGTATGACTGTCAAGTAATCCTTTGTTCCGTTCTCCATTTTACGCTTACTGTGGAAATTAGTAACACAGCGGAGAACAATATCTTGGATAAAAATGTCCACGCTGTGTATCTAGCAGGGAAGGTACTAAGAAACTTCGTTCTCCATTTTCCCCTTAATTTTCGATTTGAGTGGTAGAACGCACCGCCGGGCTTATCTTCTTACCAGAAGAGAGGAGATGGAAGTTACTCATCCTCTGAATGAGAACCCACAGCCGTCGTGATTACAGTCATACACTGTACCTCGTCGCCACGGCATCTACATACTCAAACTATTTATTTTTATTTTTTATATTAATAAATATATGGAGTAAATAATCATTAAAAAAATATATACTAAATCAAAACGTTAGAATTAATTTATTAATAAAACAAGTTATTTAGCTCTAACATTTCAATAAATGTTTAGTTAACACCACAGCGGAGCACGCCGCCGGGGAAATTAATTAGAATCTTGCATCGTTTAAGCGTGTTTAGTCACGCCATGCTATTAGTTTGACCTTTTTTTATTATATTTGCACTTAAATAAGTCTTAAGGTATTTTTTTTAAATATAATTAAAAGCTATGAGTCTATCGTGGCGCAGTGGTACGTCTGAATAACAATATGGTTGTGGGTTCAATTCTAATATAGGGAAATTATTATTGTTCATACCTAGCTCTGAAAACGTGGTGTTGAATACGTAATTTCTCGAATTCAGGCAGAAAGTCAACAGGAACCTATAAAAGTCAACTTATAAATGTAAACAAATTTATGCTTGCGGGCGTTGCACTCATTTAGTATTACATAAACTAAAATTATAAGTTTGTGATAGTTCTTATGTATGCATTAATTTCTTTTTTTTTCCTACTTTTTTTCTTTTTTTACTTTGCAGACGTATGCACACATTTTGTATGGAACTATATTCAATATATGTTTGTAACAATGTTATTAAATACTTATAAATTTTCACTTTTCGGATATTTTGCCTTTATTTGTATAGTAAGTTTTTTTTCACTTTCTCACTGCACTATGTCGACCTTACCACATACACATACATTGCGTTAAATAAAAACATACTAGAAAATTCTATAGAAATTTATAGCGGGACTAAAAAACCCACGCTTTTTCTTTAAGAAGACAAAGTTCTCTAACTAATTAAGCTCTATATTCATACACAGATGCTTAAAAAGTATAATATTCAAAGATTAATTTTAAAAAAGAAGGTTGTGTGTCGCCTTATATGACTTTTCTGTTGTATACAATTTTCACTAATTAATGAGATTAAAAAAAATGATCTAACGTTTTAAACATGAAAAACATCTTTATAAAATATAATATACGAGCCTGAATAATTTACATTAGTGCGGCTTTGAGTTCCTCTATTCAACACGCACCGAATACGGGAGAAAACGAAGCATGCATCAAGCACTTGACTATTTTCTTTTTTTATTTTATCTCGAGATAGAGACTGTTTATCTCGAGATAGCGTGGAAAATCAAGCTACAATTAATGTCAATTATACAGGCCTAAGGCCCATTGAAGCAAGAAAAAAATAAGCTCATCTAGTCTAGCTATTAAAAGATACCAGTATTTATGTATAGATTCTGCTGCACTTTGTATGGAATTGGAACCTACATATAGGGTACACCTTCTTCTCTCTAGGAAATTGAACCCATGACCGCCGCATTTGCAGTCAGAAGGTGCATCACTACGCCACGACGGTAAGTAATTATACATATTAGGTAATAAAAAATACAATCAGTTTCACACTATATCCCGCACACAGCAGAGTAGACAGAGGAAATCTAGTGTTAAGACACTACGTTCCCCACTCTCTGTCAAATTCTGAAGGCATTGGGTGTTGACTAGCAGAACTCAACTCCGTGCTTTGCCTTGACACCAGAGCGAAGAAAATGGAAATATAAATGTAAATTAATTTTTCACATCCTCGATTGGGGATCGAACCCACAATCGTTGAGTTCAGTCACACCTTTGAGCCGCTGCGCCAAGAGAGCTGCAAAATACAAGCAACACATATTTATCTCAAAATATAAAAATAATATAAAAATACTTGGTAGAGGAGTTACTTACAACTTTTTTTTACAAATTCACGGTCTGTCGTATAAACTTGTTACAGGCTATGGTCTCATAAAGTAAGCCACGATCGTAAAAGTTCCTCTTATTATAAAAGTTCTTCATTTAAAAAAGTGGTTAGTCTACACAGCTCTAACACTAATTCAAAATTCAAATGTAGAAAAATATGTTAGTTTTATTAATGTATAAGATATAACTAAAAAAATTAAAAAGAAGAATTTGTTCAGAGTGACGAGAGAATGGCGAAGAATATTTATGAACAGCAGAATAGAAATCAACATTCTTGCCAAATCGGTGAAATGAAAACAATTAATTCTCCCGAGTCGGAATCGAACCCATAATCATTCAAATCCAATTATTATTAAAATATTATTAATATTGTTAATAATATTCAAGTCAAAATATATTTTATATCATCACTCATTATTCACTATCTTATAAAATGCTAATTATGCTTCTCTATACATAAACTATAACAAAATCCCGTACCATTATGTATAAGTACATAAATGTAATAAATCTACAAACAAAACCAATTTTATATGTGTATTGGTCGAAAGCATTGCAGTTTGGGTGAAATTTCAATTGAATTAAAAGGAAAAAACGTTAAATTTAATTTTTACGCTCTCTTACTGAATACAAAGTTGTAAACTGTGAAAAGATGGAGCTAGAGAAAAATAATGTAAAATCTATTTTGGACATGAAACATAATTTAGAAATAACTACTATAATTAATTATTAACTATAATTATAAAAGTATGGGTTCGATTTCCACTTGGAGAAATGAATAATTTCCTCGCTCTGGTAAAAATAGAAAGTTCTGTGTTGACATTCGCCATTCAACACACAATGTCTCGAAGATTGGTCGGAAAATCGGAAATAGGGTTCTCTGTCTACGCTCCTATACACGATCCTCACATGCAGCCACTTAGTGCTTGCATTTCTTCAGGGACAGAGTTCTCTCTTCCCTACCCAACCGGTGTCGCTGTAAAAGTCAATAGGGCTAACAGCTTTAACCTCATGATCGAAAAAAAAAACTCAAAGGGGAATAAAGTATTTAATATTTTAATTACCTCATCAAGCAATCACTTAAGGTCTTCAAAATTATCGAGATACACCGTGAAGCTCAAAAAAAAACGATCTAAAGCTGACATATTGGCCCAAAACTAAGATCTCGAATTTTATTACTATACTATTGTAAGTACTGAAATTAACACTGACTAACAATATGCCGAACTAAATAAAGAAATGCTGTAAGACAAGTCATCATTCTTAGAAAACAGGAAAATGTCGGAAATTCTTACAACAATTGAAATATTCATCTCGTAAAAACATCTTCTTTCATTCTCGTTTGACAATATGACTAAATAATATTGGTATAGTTATTGTAATGAATGGTGTACTTTTTTTTTCCATTTTATGTTTTTGAGTTAACTAATGTATTAAATTTATTGCTTTCACGTTGTATCCTGCGTATAACAGGGCTGGCGAAGTGAACCTAGTGTTAAGGTACTTTGTTCCTCCCTTTCCGCCCAAATTTTAAGATTTTCGTGTTGAGTGGCGGAACTTAACTGAATTCCTCGGATGAGAATCAATCTCACAACCATCACGTTGTCGATATGCCACGACGGCTTTAATTTAAGCTTTTCACTATAGCGTTTGGCTTTCTTAACTTACTACTTGTCGATAACACTATTACTTTGGTAAAATTTTAGGCTTCCGTATCTGATAAGATAATAACGATACTCTTATAGCATTACTCTTGAATCAAACTAAAATTAATATCAAATATGGTACGGTCTATGGTCTCTTGGAACACAGATAAAATGAAACTTCTAAGTCAACGCAATCAAAAGAGACGAGCATTTATGCATCGCCTTGCTGCATTTTGTATGACGACGCTGTATACTCAAAACTTAAATTTGTCATCTTTTACAAGTTGCTCACTTCTCTTTGACCTACTGTCCTAAAACTGATACCACGATGTGGGCGAGTCCGCTCCCATTTGATTGATTTCTTATTAGGTCAAAACACTATAACTAAAAAATTAAACTGAAATACCCTTTATAGGGTTCTGTACCTCATAAAGTAATAACGGAACCCTTATAGGACCACTTTCTTATCCGTTCGTCCGTCTGTCAAAACCATTGATGATTTTCAAGATTATCTCGAGATCGTGTGCAGGTATCAGGGTGAATTTAATATGAAATATTCACATCTGGGGTCTCTTGAAGCGCAGAAAAAATCTATTAAAACACTCAAAAGATTTTGTTGTAATTCTGTATGAATTTCGCCACGTTATCAAAACCTATGGAATATTTCCAGTTACAAAATATAACAAGTGAAATAAAAAAAATCTAAAAGTGAAAATTTATAGGTATTTAATTAAATCATTTAAAAGCTTACAATTTTAGTTCATTTCTTACAAAATGAGTGCATATGCCCGCAAATATTTGCTTGTCAATCCTGAATATGGTGCACAGGCTTCTTAATAAATTATTACCAAATAAGTGATCTCAGTTGGTTATACAATTAGAAGTTAATCGTTCTGTCTTCCATGTAATAAATCTAAATTTACATTTACATTTAAATCAAAATATATACTTGAAAATAAGTAAAAATGCTAAAAATAGTAATTTTGAATTCAAGAACTCCTTACAAAATAAGCACTCTAGCTAACTAGGCTATACGTTCACAACTCACTACGTCGAAACTCGAAATCTACACGATTGTTATAACTTTTCTGTTAGCACTTCCAATTTTCCCATACTAAAAATTTTTATTAAAATAATATTTGGTTAAAGAAGATTCTATTAACTTATGTATTCAATTATTGAAAAAAAAAAACATTTTTATTATTAACTCTGTTCAATCCTTCTGCTGCGAAAAGCGCGGCGTTAGGTTACGCCACTCAATATGACGGAGACGGTATCCTAGTTTTATTTTTCAAACATGAGATTAATGCTGTTAGCCCTATTGGCTTTACAGCGACACCGGTTGAGTAGGGAAGAGGGTACTCTGTCCCTGAAGAGATGCAAGCACTAAGTGGCTGCCTATGGGGTGTATCCTCGTATATCTTAATATACAAAAAGTATAGTAGCATGGTAAAATAGAAAATAGAATTATCAGTAAATATGAAAGGATCTAAAGAAAAAGAAACAACAAAAATATCTGTACCTACGCTCCATTAAATACTGTTTACAGCTAAATGTACTTAGATTTATATATTTAGCTAGTAGCCCTCCGCGGCTTCGCCCGCTTGTATTTATATAATCTACATGCTTATAATTAAATCGTAACTGATTAGTGTCTGTACATGGAATATATATCAGTAACACTATTATCGGGCGCATTTATTATTCTAATAGAATCTTAAACAAAGAAAAATTTCTAATATTTTTTTGTCTGTTTGTCGATTTCTCTGCGCATTTGTTCACGCTAACCTAAGAAGCGGCTTAATTGATTTAAAACAAAATTGCTAATTGTTAAAATAGTTCTTTTATGTAACAGTGTTATTGAATTTATAGTTTTCAATGTTTTGTTGTTTGATGTTGTTTTGGAATATTATTCTAATTAAATATTATTAATGATGATAGAAAAGAAAATCAAGATTATATGTAGATAAAAAATTTAAGGTTTAATATTCTACAATGTAAGTTGACCACAGGTCTGTAGTCCAAATCATATTAAATACGATTCAGCTGAGAATGGACAGTTCTCACGCGTGGGAAATGAGTCAGGACCACAAGCGTAGGCATTCACGAGCACTTCAAAGGCTTATTCAAGCGCTACTTTGAGAGCGCAAGCTTGCACTCCATCCTTCTTATCGTAATACATGTGACCGCTTACGCAAAATCCAAGCTCAGACGCCCGAGAAACATCTTATTAGACCCAGATGACGCCTTTACAGTCGCTAATGCTCCGTATGTAGGTAGTAAAAGCACTACACATAGACGACACAAACAACGTCGACAATCGATGGCGTAGTACAGCTTATTTGAAAGCATTGATGATAAATTGAAGGGTCTGTCTTTGATTTCAAATTAAAAAGAAAATCTGCGTGCCTTTCTATTTGTCTGGTGTAACAACCTCCAGGACAAATTAATCAATTAGCTTGTATACGCTGTATCCCGCACATAGCAGGGTAGACAGAGGGAACCTAAATCCATCCGGAACTAGTTCAACTGATTATTATGGGACAAACTTTGAAAGATAGAGGGGGCTGTGGAGCAACATAAAGGTAATTTTTTATACCTGAATTTTAAGGGAATAGAAAGTAAGACGGGAAAAACTACGTCTATAGTGCGCGCGTACTTACTACCCACCTAAATATGTGTGAAATAAATAATCATTTTTCTAATAATTATAAAAAGTTTTGCGGACAATTTTGCTCGCATCTTTAAATAAATTCCTGAGTCTTTTAAATTACGATAGTGCATAACAATAAAGATAACCATACTAAAATAATTACAATTTTTTTTAAATAAATGAAACTGAAGCTGCCTCGCTTTTGTAGTGCGTCTGGAATGTTTGCGACGGCAGGAGTTAACTGTTTCGTTGCCATAATGCGCAAAAGATGTGGCTTCTTATTACAAAGACTGTGAGGTAGCAACAACAGCATCCTAAATTTGATGTCTAGTAGATTAGACTGTGTTTATATGAAACATTGCTGCGCCATCTCGAGAGGGATGGAGAAGTAAATATTAACATAGATATTAAGATTTTATGAATACTAACAAAATGAGTCATATGTTACTCGATATATATGAAAATAAATAAATAAATATCGATATAGCCCAAGCGGGCGAAGCCGCGCACGCCGCTAGTACAATTTCCATAAAACATTTTCCCGCTATATTGTAGATCAAAGCGGCGCTGCGTAACGCTAGTCAAAATGCCGTGTCTTGTATTTCAGTGGAAACCTGAGAACAACCTGAACGCTAGATTGTACTGCCTACCTACATGCAGGATTGAGCGTAAAGCTAAAACGTAAGGATTTTTTGTTGTTAAGTTTTCGTTCTTTTTTTTACTTAACACGTACATAGTAGTGTAGTTAGAGGAATTTAGTGTTAAGACACTTCCATTTCCCAAATTTCTAATTATTTACTTAACATATAATTCTAAATTTATCCCCATTTAAAATGCAAAATCCGTAATAAAATCAAAGACAATTTCAACCCTTTTCCGTAACAATTCCTTCAAAGGGCTACCAAAAAACAAAATAATGAAAAGAAAAATTAATGAAGGGAACTTTATAATCAAGAGTCAATAAGTCCATTTTAACTTAACCTTATAAATAATCAATTCGTTACTTTACCAGCGTGTTAACACTTTAAATTGAAATTCACTTCTTTAGAGGCGCTTCGTCGAAAAATTAAGTAGAAATTTCTCAAAGAAGTTCTAAAGACCAATTTATCGGAAGGATCTTGGTAGCTGAAAGAGAGCTGAATGAACATTTTATTATCAGTTAAGTATTTATCCGTTACTATATAAATGATAGTAAATGCGTAAATAAAACTAAAATACTTAGAAAGTTGAAGTATGTTAGGTATGTAGGGTAGCACTAAAAAAAATATTTCGAAAATTCTCATTTCTATTCGGGTATGCGCACAGTGAGTTAACGTCTGACTGCAAACGCGATGGAACTGAGCTTGATA
>DWGR01002002.1:0-14596 GCA_018247715.1 Heliconius burneyi
AGCGGAAGGAGTAGCTTCTCGAACAGCTTGGCTATCGAACTCAGCAGGGTAATGGGGCGGTATGCTTCGGCGCGGCGGATGTTCTTGCCGGCCTTGGGAAGCATAATGACCAGGCCCACCTTCCACGTCTGGGGCAGGTAACCCAGACGCAAAATGGCGCTGAAAAGCCTGGCCAATGCAGCTACGGTCTTCATAGGAAGATGGCGTATGGCGCCATTTGTGATGCCATCTAAACCGGGCGCCTTCTTAGCCTTCAGACCTGCTATCGCCTTCTTGACAGCTGAAGGCGAGATGAAAGGTGGTGGTGGCAAGGGTAGAGTGGGCGAGGCCAGGCGGGTCCTCACCTCTTCTTCCATCTGTGCATGGAGGGAGGGACGCTCGCTTGGGTTGGGCCGGAAGTGATTCGCCAAATGCTCTGCCAGGATTTCGGCTCTCTCCTCCGCTGTGTAGCGGGAGCCGTCCGGGTGGAGAAGGGGGCCAGCTGGTGGACTCTTCTTTTTTAATTGGCGGCAGAGCCTGTTGAGCGAGGGCTGGTCCTCGCTGACCCTTTCGATACGGCGCTCCCAGGCATTGGAGGCCTCCTCATCGAGCGCGGCCCTAATGCGCTCAACGAGTTGGTTGAGCTTGGTCTTCAGGGCTGGATCCCTGGACTTCTGCCACTCAATGCGGATTTTCCTTTTGCTGGCAATAAGTTTGGCGATGTGCCTAGGGGTCGACGGAAGGCGATGGGAAACCGGCGGCGCTGTTGCGATCTGCATCGCGTCCTGGATGGACGATGTGACAGCGGACGCCAGGTCCTCGATGGCAGCTGGACTGTCTAGAGGAGCGAAGCTAAGGGCCTGCTGCTTCTCCAGGAGAATGGTCTCGAAACACTCCCAGGATATCCGGCCTTGGGCCGGCGAGGTCTTGGCAAGGGTCAGCCCGCCAGAGAGAGTAGCCAGGACGGGCTGATGATCCGAGCCAAACGCGTCGGGCAGTGTCTCGAGCTTCACGGCATCCAGTGACTCAATCCATCAAAAATGTTACTTTTTATAGCCGTTCCCTCACCTCTTATAAATAATTATGTGGGTATTTTTATTTTATTTTCTGTAAAATACCGTCACACTGACAATTGTCTTACACACGTTGTACGGAGAACACACAAAAGAGATTGTACGGTAAAAAAAGAGATAATCTTACACACATCTCACTTCTTTTGTCGCTGAAGTCAACAATCAAGGCATATTTCTCATTTCAAACATATGTTTTTTGGGATATATTTAATAAAATTAAAATATAAACTAACACCTATGTAAAAAAAATAGGTATTACTAACTCTCTATGTTTGTTTATATATTTTTGTATCTTGTTCTAGGTGAAGGCAGTATTTTAACTGGATCTCTTTTAATTCCTTATTGTTGCTACCAGTTACTAGAACATCGCAGTACATGTACATTCCTCACCTATACTGATTTATTTATTTTATTTATTAGTTATAAGAATACCATAACATAAAAATCGTCCGAATATATTAAATATACTCCTCAGCCATATTGATTCAAGTAAGTTAGTCAAGTATAAATTCATACATTATTGTAACATTAAAACCATTATAAGAAAAGTTAAAGATACAAAAAGTTTTTGGTCACGTCGAAGTAGGGTAGATGAAAAAAAATAATAAAAAATTTTATTTTGAAATTTGTAAACTGCCAGGCAAATGCCACTTAAGTCTACCTTAACTATCCTGAAATTAAAGTAAAATCAACTGACTCCAAGTCAGTTATTGATATAACGGTATCATTCACATTCACTTACAAACAGACCAGAAAAGATTAATAACGTAGCCGCGGCCTTTGCCCATTCCCTTCATTTAGTACTCGATACGTCGTCGGTTCATTTGTTACATCTATTACATAGACTGGGGCGATTTTCTTCAAGGAATGGAACGGTGACAAGTGAAAATTTATCGTTTCAAAGATGTATTGATGATGGAAATTTGTAAAAGCTTTTAAATTTCCTTGGTAATTAATATTGGTTCCGTATAATTTTAAAGTTTTAGTTGTATCAGATTCAAATAGCTTCACGCTTTTTACCGCATTGCAGGGTATGCAGGAGAAACGAAGTGTTTAGACACTCTGTTCCCCATTTTCCACCCAGTTTTTGAGATATTGTGTGTTGAGTAGCAGAAATTAGCACCGTGTTTTATTTTGTTCCCAGAGCAAGAAGCTTCTCAAGCAAGGATCGAGTTAACTTGGAGCACATTGACAAAAACACATTCGCCCGAGTAGAAATTGAACCTACAACCATTGCGTTCAAAGTCAGCCGCTATGTTACTGTGCCACAACGGCCATTTTATACATTTTTGTCTGTTTACATGTAAATTATAATAATATTTTCAAATGATATAAAAAAATTTTTCACTATAATTTGAAATTAAATGAAATTTTAAAGTACTTAACACAACATACCTCTGCTCAATTTCTTTTCTAGCATTTAATGGCGTATTTAGATATTTTTTGATTGAATATTTCAAAAAAGGTGAATTTTAATTTTATTAATTGTTTTTTTCTGTAATTTGGCATACTATACGTCATAAAATTAGTTGGGAGGAGGTCACTCCTCTGTCTCCAGTACCAGTTTGTTTATGTCTACTACAAACCCGGTATATTGTTTTTCCATCATACCAAGCGTTACGTAATTACGTTTCAATTTCTCACTGTAACAGGATAAAGGACTATATACTAAGCTTATACCAGGCGGGTGATTAAGGTATTTACATTATCACACCCGAAAGCAACTTAATAGAATCGTAAACAATGAAAAAGGCCATCTAACATGTATGTATGCATGTAGTAATTTGTATGAAGAACAACCTCGATTTACATACTCCTGTACATTATTGTGGTAAAAGATTGTGTTCTGCGTTTTAATTTTTATGTTTGTTCAGGCATTCTACTAATATTGCTAGTCTTTAAAATACGCGGACCCACGCGGCTTCGCCCGCTTGAACTATAGAAATATTTATTGAATATATTTATAAAATTATTTTGTTTTTAATAGATAACAAAAATAAACCTAAATAATCATAATAATAATAAGAAAATTCTTAAAATTAAAAATACCCCTCACTATTTAAAATTAACATAAAGCAATATATGTATGTATAAACGTAAGTTATGGACATTTTTTAAATAAGAATAATAATTTAACTAATTCAAATGAACAACAAATTATAAGTAAACATAACCGAAGATTTTTTTATTAAACAGTCCCCCCCTTGCCTTTTTTAAAGATATTGCGTGTGTAGTGGAACTCAACGCCATGCTGTGTTTGGTCAGAGGAGAAATTAAAAATATATATTTTCCCCGAATGTAAATGGAACCTATACCCGTCGCGTTTACAGTTCAATGTGCATCTGCAACGGCCTCCACTATGCCACGTAATAGGAACATAACATTAGAACATTAGAAAAACAATACAAATAACGAATTTAATTTGTCATACTAATCTCCAACATAACTTATAAATAAAATAAAATCATAATAAATAAAATTCACTTATGAATCTGTTAATTCTTGAATGGAATCCAACATCACAATCTAATTATCTAAGTTATTTTAATTAAATCTGTAATTATTTTGGAATATTTCCAAGCGTAAGTGTACTTATTTTTTAACCTTTACACCTACACATAACAGGGAGGGCAGAAGGAACCTGGGAACCTAGTATAAAGACCGTTTAAAGACTGAAGTTCCGTATTTTTTAAGACACTTACGCTACCCAATTTTGCGTGGTTAGTATTTACAGGCACGCGCTTGGCAACCACCATCAGAAATTTGATATATCCAACTGTGCATTAAGTACTCATATATATATATTTAATTATTTACATTATATTATTATTTTATAACTGCGTCCTCTGTTGTTGCTTATTCATACTAAATTGAATAAGCGTACAACATGTAATGGCTATTGTTCACAGTAGATGGCGGTAAGCGTCACTGACGAAATTATAAATCATAATAGAGTATACCGTACTTGAAATATGTTTTTTTTATTCTCATAATCATGTCTGTTTTATCTTTTCTGAAACCTAAAAATCTTCTTTAACTATATATTAATAAAATAATTGTAAATGTTTTTTTTAATTGTTGTTTTTATGAGTAAACATTTTTTACCCTAACAGTTGTATTTTGAATTTATTATATTACGCCATCTACTGCTATGTTTTAAAAGAACATAGCAGTAGATGGCGTTCTCAGGTGATTTGAAACGAAAATAAAGAATTCTTTAAGTTTTAACATGGGTCCACTACAAGCTACAAAATAATAATACACTTTCTAGAAAACATTTTTAACCAAATAAAAATTGAGTCTATTGTATTTATGTAATTTTTCATAACATTATCATTCAAGATGGCGCTGTTAATAAATTGTAAGGCTAATTTTATTATTAATTGCGATAATTTACTGATTCCATAGTTTTCAACTAATATTAAAAACAAAGGCTAATAATCAATCTCGTGCTTAGACATTCCGTTTACCACTTTCCGCCGAATTTTGAGGCATTGCGAGCTGAGTGGCGAAACTAGACACCGGACTTTTTGCCTTAGTGCCAGAGCGATTAAATTAAAATATTAATAAATATTACTTTCATTATTTCGAGTGTCGACGGCCTTAATATTTATAATAATAATAGTAAACTATTGTAAAGGTGGATATCCGTTAGTCCCAATCAATAGCCCAGTAGCCAGTCCATCCAAATTCCATTCCATAGTCCTAATTTAGATTTTCACATTTTCCATAGTTCCTACGCATTAACCGGTGACCATCTCTGGGCAATTATCTATGGTTATCCAGAGATGGATCCCGGCTGATACGTCACAGTAAAACACTTGTATGTTCTCTAAGGGGCCTCTACGTGTTGGACCTGTGTCCCCTCGCAAGCTGGGTTCTTTTGAACCCGTGAATTATGAAGAGATAAATAATAATAAAAGATACAGTTCGTTTAAAGATCACACTGATGTTTTACATAAGACTGTATATATTGTGTAAAAATATATTATAGTAGCTACCTGTTAGAAGCGATGTAAACTATTTTTTTAGATTCATGCTATAGGCGCACATGGTAGGCAGAGGGAACCTGGGAACTCTTCGTACTCAAAAAGACACTTTCATTCTCCACTTTTCGTTGAATTCTCGAAGCATTGCGTGTAGACTAATGTGCCTCAATGCCTCACTTTGTTTCGTTACCGAAGCAAGGAAATGGAAATATTAAATATTTATTTCCCCAGACTGGGGATCGAACCCACAATCATAACAATCAGGTACAGGCAAAAGTTCACAACTTTTAACCAGTTTACTACTGGTTTAAAGTTTTAACAAAACAAATATTATGTAAATAAGCTAAAATATTTCAATATTCTTCAAGGATAAGGGCCTCTCACTAACGTAACAAAAGGTGTAAAATAGCAATTAAATTTAAATAGCACTTAATACCCGCGGTCAGTTAGTCTTGACACAAAATTTAAATATAAACAATATTTTAACTTAAATAGTAAATCTATATATCTACAAGTGATTTTGTCATCACAACTTTAAACTAAAGCACAGTGTTGACTCCTCTATAAAAATCTAATACAGTTAAAACAAAAGAAATTTTGATAAAAATGAAAAAGTTATTTTTTAATAAAATAAATAAATTAAATTCTCGTTGTAAAATAAAACGCTATTGGTTAATGAATGACGCACACAGACACTAACCTATCAAAGCGAAACATCGTACACGCTTCATTCCCGAAATCGTTTCGTATGCATTGGCGGTGCAGTTGGACGTTATTTGGGTTATTATAGTAAAATAGGTAATTGCGTATAAATTATTTTTTAACATAGAACAAACTGACTTCAAACAATAAACTAAAAAGTAAAAAATAAATTTAGTTAACATAAAGCAAAACGTACTTTGCTTGTGTTAAACAATAAAACAGGTAATACTAGTTTAGAAAAAAATCGGAAAACTAAACATTTGTGGTTAAATCCTAAATAGCCTTAAATAGCAAAAATCGCGTATTTCAACACTATAATGGGAATCAAAATTAATAGGATACTTCCGGTTAAACTAGAAGGTATCATATGAAAGGGCTCTGGCTAAGCTAATGTACCTAATGTACCTACATATGTAATCAGAACATGCTCGAGACCTCCAATTTTAGTAAGCAAACCCTCGGTACACGAGCTCGGCCCGCGCTTGGGCAGGTTTTTTTTTAATTACTAAAATACTTTAACTGAGTCAAAATGTATGATAAAAAATTTCATCATTGAAGTAAAATAAATCGTGATTAAACAAATACATATTATATACTCAAGTGAGTGCAACACATTGTACTATGACATATCTATCATTTATCAATATTTTATTACAAAATTCTGCAGATAAGATTCAACATTTCTTTTTTATCTGCGTGCCTTTTGTTGAGTTTAGGAAAACTCTGATATGTAGATGATTTCCTTAAATTTCTGTAGCAATCATTTGTTTTCTTGAATATCCATACCTATATTATAAATTCGAAAGTAACTCTGTCTGTCTGTCTGTCTTTTACGCAATCAGGGTCAAATCCGTAATCCAATTGTAATAAAATACTCATATAGAGAGATACTTGAGGGTCTCGGGATGAACATAAGTTACTTTATTTTCTCATATTTGTAATGTTATCGATATAAAGTAATATATTAAAATATTAATTAATTTGACATGCAATTTATTCCGCCATCTTACTAGCAAACGTCGTTGCTAGGCAACAGCTTGTATAGTTTGTTTGTTGTTTTAAGAAAACATTAACCAAGAGCGTGGCGCCACATGGTGTGCGCCGACTCAACCTTATGAGACATAAGAACAATGTTTTACAAAAATATTGCCCTTTAAATAATGTTTAAAAAAGTCCGCGATGGTATATGTTTATCTCTGAGGGTTAAACAAAAGTAACCATTTTAATTTATTTATTTTAAATTTATCCGGTTTTTTTTATGTTTTTTTATAATTTGATATTCATCCTTATGAAAATAAATATAATAGTCACTCTTAGCATTTCATCTAGATTGGAATTATAGTTTACTGTATAATATTCTATTAAATAACGAAGGAGATGTCACTGATTCGGAATTACCTAGCCTACGAGCGGCATAGCATGACCGACGCGAACGGGCAGATGACTATGACGGTTTTGTAAATTCCAAACATTTTCGAACGATTGTTTTATAATCAACTTTAACTACACTTTGGTTCTTCTAATAGAGTTCGAACTCAAGCCAAAAATTTAAAAAATTTAGGAAATAATGTTTGGTTATCTCAATTCGTCATTATCGTGGGATTTATTATCATTTAAAATTGTACTATTTTATAAAGATAGATTATATGTTTAGTTTAGTTTGAGGCGTCATGGCGCAGCAGCACAAGGGTGTGACTGTAATGCGACGTTGTGGGTTCGATTCCCACTCGAGGAAGCCAAATATTTATTTACGTTTATATTTCCATTTCTTCGCTCTTAATTCGACAGAAAACGGAGAACGGATTGTCTTAACACTGGGTTTCCTCTGCCTACCCTGCTGTGTGCGGGATACAGCGTGAAGCTGTTTTTTTTTAAAAATATGTGTACGAGTTGTTAGACTAGGTATCTATGTACGCACATGGAAAACTTTAGGTACTTTTTCTAATATTAAGAATTTCCTTTAGTTACCTTTACTTCTTTTGTTTATTCATTTCAATTACTCTGATATTTTTTCTAATAACAAGTCTCCACTTTTTATTCTTTTTAGCTTATTTTAATTATTTTGGCTTATATTTTCTTACTAACTCTATTGAAAACTAAAAATAATTTCATGAATGTAGTTAATAAATATTTGTATAGTTCAAGCGGGCTTAGCTGCGTCCGGGTCCGCTAGTCAATATATAGATATATATATATATAGAAATAAAAAAAGGAATCAAACCCAAAATAATCGAACCTGCAGTTACACGCTATGTCATTGTGTAACGGTGTTTTTTGTGCAAATTTAGTTAAAATAAAATAATTGTATAATGAAGCAATACATATTTCATATAATACACACACACACACACATTACATATTTTAATTATATTTCATTAACTTTTTCGTGTAATCATTATAAATGCTTTGTATGGTCTGATAAATTTAGTTTATTTTGTTATTCATAGTTTTGTAACTTAAGTACATTTAAAAAAAATGTGATCAATGTAACATCGCTAGCTCTCAGCCTTGGAGTTTAGGTAAAAAAAAATTAGTTATATATAGGTTTTTGCCATCTAAACTATAAATCCCTTCCTCTATACTGAGTGTTTTTGTCAGCACCACTTTAAATGAAACCAGAATTTTAAATACTCTATAAAAACCTTATAATTAAAAGAAAGATAGATCCAATTTTACTTTTCTTCATACAAAATAAATAAAATTATCATTATAAAATAAAACGTCATTGAATTTTGTTGAGGACGACGCACGTACATATGTTAAACCTAGCAAAGGGACACCGCCTCACTCATTTTTCATTCCGAAGTCAAGTCGGTAGTTGCGATAAAGTTCAAAGTTGCTTAACCTTTTGTAGTATCTGTATAGTAGAGTGTGTTTACGTCATTGGTATGTATGCGTAACTGCGTCACAGGAAATACAGATATGAATAAATATCGTGAACGAAAAAAATCCTACGTCTCAACTGTTGAGATATCTTGATTAATTTCTTTAGGTATGGGTTTGAATGATTTTACCTTATATGCTGTTCCCGTAAAAGGAGCGCTGATTTTTTTTTTTATGGTATAAGGACAAGGCAAACGAGCGTTCGGGTCACCTGATGGTAAGTGATCACCGCCGCCCACGACCCCGTGCAACACCAGAGGAGCTACAGGTGCGTTGCCGGCCTTTAAAACTGATGCTTCCATCCTGTTACTAATATTTAATATTTCCATTATCTCGCTCTGGTAACGAGTTAAAGCGCGTCGATGACTTCCGCCACTCAACACGTAATGCCTGCAGAATTCGGCGTAAAATGGGAAACGGAAGTGTCCTAATGTACGGAGTGTCTTAATACTAAGTATCCAGGTTTCTTCTGCCTACCCTACTATATACGGGATACAGCTTGAAGCTAAAAAACAGAAAAAAAGAAAAGAAAATGTGACACGTTAAGTGCCCGATACCTGAAAGTATTCGAATCGTTGTCGATACCAATTAGTATAGGATGTTGTTCAATTCTTATACAAATTTGTATCGACAACGATTCGAATACTTTTCGATAGTTATTCGTGCTTGGGCTACTGATCGCATTGGTATGAAATATAAACAATTTTGTATTTCGCCGCGTTAATATAAACAATTTTGTATTTCCCGTAGGCCTATAGTAATTATAAAATTTCCCACAAGATGAAACTTACAATCCAAATAACGGCAAAAAATTCGAAAAGTAAAAATCTTTTAAATATTTCATACAAAAAATAATTATAAGCAAATGAACAAATTGAAATAATATATTTTAATTTGTTCATTTTATACAAAATGAGTGCATTTGCCCGCAAACCTAAGTTTGTCAACTTTTATAAGTTGTACTTACTGTTAACCTACAATCCAGAAATTTATACGGAGGCCTCGACGAGCGAGTCTATTTTACACTTAATAGATTTTATTACATTTTTTTAGCTTTACGCTGTATTCCACGCATGCATAAGTATCCGCAGTTGGCAGAAGAAATCTGGTGTTAAGACAGTCTGGTCTTTTTGTTCGATTTTCGAGATTTTGTGTGGAGCAGCGGAATTTAACGCCACTTTTGTTTTGTTACCAGAACAAATAAAATAAAATAAACAATTTTGTATTTCCCGTAGGCCTCTGGTGTGGCCTCTTTTTTCTGAATTATATTAGGCTTTTATAGAGTAGTTAAAACTGTGGTTTCATTTAAAGTAGTGCGTTCAATTCCACCCTGTATAAACATTTATCTGAGTAGGATTGAAACCTACATTTAACGTAGTAAATGTCGATCTTCCTGAACTACTTACTAAAATAAACGTGAAGTTAGCACTCAATGTCAATGTCATTCCCGAATGTCGTTGAGAGCTTAACTATTCTCAAACTTTTGTAAAGAAGTTAACCATGAAAACTGGTCTGATTTGACAAAATTGCAAAATCAATTCAAAAACATTGCAATATAAATATATTTATGTATATATTCAGATTATGTCCGAGTATATATAATAACATACACATGTCTGAATGTCTGTTAGCTCTTAAGGTCGAAACTCTTTCCAAATTACCCTTGAATTGATTTACTGATACTAAATGTATGTAATTTTATAGCAAATAATAACATTGGAGTTAAATTAGCGACGGATTTGGCAACTGACATTACCGACTCTATCGTGTAAGCCACGATTCGATCCAGTTTCGTCGTGTGTATATAAATATATATATGTTACCGGGAATCTGTATAATTAGGTATTCTATACAATATCTCGGCAATGTATAAAATACTAATAAAAAGTAGGTAATGTATGAAATATTATTTTATACTTTGCCTAGGTACCCCAACTACTAAGATATCGAATGCGCAACCGGTTATATATATATATATATATATATATATATATATATATATATATATATATATATATATATATATATATATATATATATATATATATATATATATATATATATATATATATATATATATATAAGACGAAAGCAAGAAAGGACAAATTTCTTGTGACTTGTTTACTTGCTTACATATGTATTAATGTCACCGCAGCTACAAATTTAGCGGATTTGAATCACAGGTTAGCCATCTGCCGGCTGAAAGATAAACGAGGCAGTTCGTCCAGTTTGCTTTTCCGCCGCCGTAAGAGGCGGCGAGGCCAGTCCTATCTAACGGCACGTCCGGGCTTCGGTGCGACGGGGCCCTACGGCCAAAACCCCCCTGATTAGCGTACGCAGGGCATTCCCCTGCGATCGTCAACCCTTCACGAGCGTCCATCAAAACTTATACTTTTTTCTTCAGGGGCGAGCTACTCTCGCACCTCCTCGCCCGGTGACGCTGTCAAGGCCAGTCTAGGTCAACAGCAATATGTCCATTCGAAAAAAAAATCCAGCTTGCTGCCAGTGGTGAGCGAGGCGTCATAGCATACAAATACTCGTGGGTCACTGGCACACGGCTATTTCGGGAAATATTTGTGTGGGGCACTGAGAAAGGACCCGACGCTCGCTACCACCACTACGACTGCCTCGAAGACGGCCCGGCACACGCTTGAGGTGTGCTCAACATGGGCGTCACTTGTTTTGCGTCAATGCCAATTAAATAAGCATATCAACAACCATTCGTTAGTTATTTTTTAAAAATGTATAATATATTAGATTATATTATTTATTAGGTTAAACTAATATTAGTAAATTCTTTAGCTTTATTAGAGCTAAAGCTTTAACTTTATAATATTTGTATATAAATCTATACTTATAATAAAATCGTATATCATAAGTGGCTATACATTGAACATATATCACTAAAACTATTATTGGTGGCATTTATTAATAGTAATAAAAAATAATATAGGACTTATTAGGAAAAAGTATGAAAATTTGAACGCAGCGGGATTTAAACAAGATCCTCTTTGGAAACGCTCTGACCAACTAAGATATACTTTTTCATCGAGCTACCTAAAAATCCTTATATACTTGTTATAAATTATTCATACTTTTTAGATGAGAACGTCATTCAGCACCAATTCAAATGAAACTACAGTTTTAAGTAGAGTAGTGTATTTGAGTTGCAACTCAACACAAAATAAAAGCCTAATATTTTTTTTATTCCCAAATGGAAAAATTTTTTTTGAAAAAATAAATAATAAAATTAACGTTTGTAAAATAAAATGCCATTTGTTAAGGACGATGCACGCACACATAAACCTATCAAAGGGACACGGCCCCACACGCGTCATTCCGAAATCGAATCGTAATTATTGATGATAAAGTTCAAAGTTGATTAACCTTTAGTAGTATCTGTGTAGTAGTGTGTGTTTACGTTATGTATGCGTAACTGCGTCACACGAAATACAGGTATGAATAAACATCGTAAAATGAAAAAAAATTCTACGTCTAAACTGTTGAGGTACGAGTGGGAGAGTCACGTCGCCAGCAATGGCTACACGCATGGGCGGACTCGACCGGATCATTACCACCCCCGGCATTTAAAAGCGGCGTGAAGTAGTGGCTTTATGCCACTGCGTTTCGCATGCATTTCGCATGCATTGCCGGGCTCCGGAGCCCAACCACCTCAAAAGCTGGCAACGCACCAGTAGCTCCTCCGGTGTTACGCGGTGTCGTGGGCGGCGGTGATCACTTACTATCAGGTGACCCGTACGCTAGTTTGCCATGTCTTTTCCCATAAAAAAAAGGTATCTTGATTAATTTCTTTATGTATGTATTCAAAATTTTACCCTATATGCTGTTTCCGTAAAAAGAGTCATTGATTATATTATTAATTTATTGGAATTTTTAAAATTAAATTATTAATAAGTGTGTTTTAATTCCTAATTACTTATTTTCGTTCTTGTATAAATAAAATAAGTGAATAACTTATTATTGCATATTTGTAATTGTTTTTATCTTAATAATGTATAACTTGTGTGTAGCATGTGTAGTTTATTATTGTTTGTATTGTGTTTATTTTTAAATTATTGTTTCTTGTTATCATATAATTTATTATTGCATGTGGAGCCCACCTGTAAGTGATTGAGCAATTAGAAATGAATTACTTTGTTTTTGTACTTTAATGACATGTAATAATTGTATCAATTGTTGGAAGGCCTTATAAATAAATAAATACATAAATAAGACGTTCCCGTAACACGGTTCCTTCTCGGCCCGATCTCCGTCCGTCCGATACTGTCGGTCAAGTTCCGGTCCAATCTTCTTTGTACTTAATTCTTTTTTTAATTTTTAAATAAATTAAAAAATATTCTCAGTACTTTATATCATATAATGAAAAAACATTTTATTGACACGTCTTTAGATTCTTAGCTCTGTATTCACTGCTCTTATTGGTCGATTTCGCTGTAAAGGCGACCAATTAGGGCTTTTAAAGATTTCACCATTTTCGGATTGTTTATAAATTGACGAGTAGGATTATAAACTAACCGTTTTCATAATCTTACTGTGACAAAAAAAAATACTAAAAGAAAAGACAGAAGAAAATAAAATGACCAAAGGTACGGACCATACGTCTGTAGTGTAAGAATTAAAATAAAAAATAAATATGATAAATGATTTCAACCTTGTTTGTGCATCATAAGTGCAAGTCAATCATAAATTATTATAGTAATAATAATTGAATAATAAATCAAAACACGTACTTATGTAATGTTATATTATATCACCGGGAGACTATTGACGTTATATTATTATAAACAAAAAACAAGCTTATTTGTCTAATATAGGTTTTTATTTTTTATATGTTATATTATCTATGATGCAGACGTGGTTCGGCATAGCATTTGACTATAAACGTGACTGTTTCAGGTTCGATCGCATCCCATTTGGGGATCATAACAAATTAAATGTTCTATTACCAATTAAAAGAATTAATTTATTCTCTGTAGTACAAATGAATATATTAAAATGTATATAAGTCAAAACTACAAAACGGAAAAAACGCAGAAAAGGGCACGAACCACCAATGTCCGTCGTATGATTTATTTAATAATAAAAAAAACCCTTAGGGGAAAGAGTTACTATGTATAATTTCTCCGCTCTGGTAACAAGATAAAGCTTTCGTTCCGGTAACACGCAGTGTTAGGAAACTTGATTCCCTCTGTCTACCTTGCCTTGCGGGAAAATGTGTGAAGTTATTTAGTTGTTGTAGTAATTGAAATTAAAAGATACAGAATTATCGAAACACCTAAGTCGCGTCAATTTAGAACAATGGAATTTTATATTCTAATGGATAATTAAATATACATTAGATATTGTTAAAACGTTGAAAACATGTATCTTAATAAAAAAAACAATGTCTATTGTGATTTTAATCGTAGTCGATAAGCCTGAATTATTTTCTAGAAATTATAAAAAATAAAAAACATATAAACTATAAAGAGTAGTTCTAATATTTTTTAATACTATTTATATTATACTCATATAAGGCCAATCGTGGCGCAGAGGCGTAAGCGTAAGAATGTAAACTCAAGGTTCTGGGTTCGATTCTCGAAGAAAAGCTAAAGCTGAGTTTGTGAGTTTCAGTTTGATGCAAAAACCACTGAACAGATTTTGATAAAACTTTATATAGCTAGTATCAGAAATCTGAATAATATATGGATTACAAATTATGTAAATATTTTGCATAATTAAGATTTATTATAACAATAAGTTTAAGCGGGTGAAGTTAGGGTCGCGCTACCTACGCTTGGGTCGCTAGTTTTATTATAAGCTTACGGCAGGCAATAAAAAACAACCTTTCAACGTTGAATGATAGATAATATATATTTCGTGTAATGAGTACGTAATAAAATGATAGACCAAAAAAAGGTACATATTTTTTTGTTTAGCTCTCCTGTAAGAAAGTACTGTCTGTACTTT